>JAEANM010007768.1:0-17489 GCA_017656035.1 Myanophis thanlyinensis | reverse complement strand
GAGTCCTGTGCCCCCCACGATACCAGGTAAGGTGGGAGGGGTAAGTGGAGCCGCACCCCCTTTATTCAAAGTTTGCCAGATCGTTACTGTGTCCCAAGGTCATGTGATCACCTTTTGTGACCTTCTGACAAGCAAAGTCAATGGGGGGAAAGCCAGATTCACTTAACAACCAGGTTACTAACTTAACACCTATGGTGATTCACTTAACAACTGCAGCAAGAAAGGTCATAAAATGGGGCAAAACTCACTTAACAAATGCCTCACTTAAGAACACAAATTTTGGGCTCAATTGTCATAGGTTGAGGACCACCTGTACTCTTCACTGATAAGATCACTTCTAGTTCTGATCCAATACTGAGCATCATGCTTTTAAAAGAATACGGAGAAGTAAGGGGTGGTTCATTCCAGATTCTAGAAATCAAGCCATTGAGGAATGATTAAATGAGCCAGGCATGTTAATCTTAAAATAGAAGTCTAAGAGGTGTTTGATAATATCTACAAATACTATATCAGAAAGAAAGCAAAAGATAAGCATTAATCCCAGGAAAATATATGTTTAAACTTTAAATTTAATGTAAATATTCACTCCCAAAGGCATTGAAGTGACACTTTTTTCTCTTATTGCTCATTTGTATGATCTTTCATGATATTAGTTTTTTTTAATGATTATGTATTTTGATCCATTTATACCATGGATCTCTTATTGGCTTCATTGTATCCTTAGTGAGAGGTTCTATTCTGGCAAGGAAAAAAATGGGATAAATATAAGTAAACCTTGCATTAGATGCATAAATAGCAAGACTTATCTTTTATCGCTCTGTAATAAATGGGTTTACAATGAAATGGTTCAAGTTCAAATTAGCAATTAAAGAGATGCTAACTATTTTGAACTGGGCATTCATTCTCTGTCCATGAGAATGGAAGAGTTGACAAATATGTGACACACACACACAGAGCATTTGGAGGAAGGGCTATTTTAGGAGAAGAGGTGATATAATCTGATAAATCAAAACAATTATATCAGAATAGCCAGTTTAGACAGTGCTATTAAATTCAGTATTTATGTTTTAAGAGTAATTTATACATTTCAATCCTCAAATAGTCAATCAAAAGATCTTTGTGAATGGATTACTAGAAGGACAGCAGATAGTAATGTAGTAGTTCCCAAACCTGAATAAATTAACTCAAGCTTGAGTTTTAAAAAAGGTTTTTTAATTTTA
Source organism: Myanophis thanlyinensis (assembly GCA_017656035.1). Taxonomy (NCBI): domain Eukaryota; kingdom Metazoa; phylum Chordata; class Lepidosauria; order Squamata; family Homalopsidae; genus Myanophis; species Myanophis thanlyinensis. The sequence continues at coordinate 16,269 of JAEANM010007768.1, read as the reverse complement.
TTTATTTATATCCCACCTCTATTATTTTTACGTATAACTCAAGCTGGCAAACATCCAACACATCATCTTCTTTCTCTCCCCAACTCCCATGGGAACCTGTGAGGTCAGTTGGGCTGGGAGAATGACTTTTTTGGCTAACAACAGAAATCCATTACCCAAATCACAACCATTTAAATAAGTTAAATAAATAACCACCACATTTAAATAAGAACTTCCTGATAAGTGGTAAAAAGGATTTTTCCAATAAACCATTTTGGATAATGAAGAAAAAAATCTCAGAAGCAGTGGGGTAATTAATGGGTAACGTTTTGGAAAGACAGAATCTCCTGCCATTTCCATTTCCATTGGCTGATCTGCTAAATAACTTGAAAAATGATTAAGGGTATGGATTTTGTAGCATTTTGTAGTTAAGCTCTTCATCTAATTTAGAGTTTTTACATAGAGAAATAAAGTTTGGAGTTCAAATACTTATTATTCCCTTCAGTGGAACTGAGGGAGGAAGGGCAGGGGACGGGACAAGAAGACTCCTGACTGCCTCCACCTTTGCTTTGATTCTGACTTCTAATGGCTGCTACACAATAGAGGTCCCATTGCTTATCTGGTCTGTGGTATAGTTTGCATCCATGTAATATGAATGTGGACTTTGTTCTAAAAACTGAAATTAAATACATATGTAGCAGTTTTGAATGCCATTTAAATTTGATGTGGAATAAAACTCTATGGGCTTTCCTTCCCTAAACAAAATATAAACATCTGTAAAATAAATTATGATTTCAGAGAAAAAAGTTCATGGTGGGTTTTAATAATTACAATAGGGAATAGGGCTCACAATGTCTAGTGTTGTTGTGTGATTTCGGTAACTATGACTTAAGTCTATAGAGAAACAAGTAAACTAGAGCTTTTTAAACTAATTCTTTCCAGACCTTGTTTGATTTGCAGAAGACTTTGGTTCTTTCACTGTGTTATAAATTTATGAGTTAAAGGCCATATAGTATCTATAAATCTCATTTAGTGCTTGACTTTTTCCTGGCTTAAATAAATCTCAGTAGAGATGAAAATTATTCTTGTGTTTTTGTATGTTTGTGAGTAGGGATCTGTAAATAAAATAAATTGGTGTTTTTAAATATAGATTTTTCTAAACAAGTTTTAAAAGAGAAAAGAAATATAATACAGACTAATTCAATGAAAACCTGCATTTAAAATGGAATTTTGATCTAACATACTACCAAATATATTGGATTTTAAAAAGTACTGTTTTACATAGATCTTTTAGGGATATGCATGACAAATATGTTATTGAAGATTATTATTGATATAATTATGCTGAGACCTAGGGAATTAGAGAATAAATTTAATATCAACAATTTGATTTTATGCCCTTTGTGTTATGACACGCCTAATTTTTATTTCAACAAAATAGAGCTTCTTCTTGAAGTGTCTTAGCTGTATCTTGTTTCTTCTGTGTTTACTCCCACTATTATTTGTTACTATTATTTTAAAATTTATTTAGTATATTCCATACTTTAGAATATTCCATACTTTAGTATATTCCTTACCCTGCATCTGAGAATAGAATGTTTGCTCTACTTACAAGTTTGGAAAGATGTGCAGTAGTTTTGAGGTTTTGTGACATACGTATCTGGAATTACAAATTATACAAACAAATTAAAGAACTGTAATTTATTCTGAAGTAAAAACTACTCTTCTTTGTGTACAAAGGAGTTAAAAGGGACAAGGCAGCCCAAGGGATCAAAGCTGTTCTGTTGGTTTGATCCTGATGTGTCAAACAATTGAATAATGTTGGAGGAGAACTTTTTAATAAAACATTTGAAAGCAATAAGGAACCCATGCAACCTATATTCAGTTTGGAGCTCAAATTGCTGCATATCCATTAAATAATTGGGTAATTGTTTCCTCTCAGAAAGGTAGAATGTTAGAAAGCCAATGTGTGTGTGTGGGTTTTCTTTGCATGTATGTCTCATAATAAAGCATCTTATCCTCTGGTGATTATTCTCTGGTGATCACCTAATGAAATGATAGTAACATGGAAGTTTGGCCTCTTTTAGATAAGATGTACTTCTGCTAGTGAGTACTATGAGAAGTATCTCTGAAGTTCCACGTTCATTTTCCTGGGCCAAAGTCCAACTGCAACGTAATTTTTTATAGATTCTAGAATTATTTATTCTTTTGTTATTTCATATTTTCTGCCGATGAAACTTTGAATGGTCAAGTTATCAAATAAATTATAATTTTGTTCAGTTTTGTTTACTGTGCTATTTTCTCCTTTAGCAGTGTTTTCTAGTATTGGCAGAGTCACTTTAATTTTGGTTCAATAAATAAATAATTATCTTGCATCACATTTCACTGCATTTCGTACTATATATGTCTGTGCATGTGATGAATAAAATTTGATTTGATTTGATTTGATTTAATAGTGTAAAATTTAATACTGTAGTGGTTCATTAGGATTCTGATGCCTATAGCACAAATCTGACAGTACATGGTGCTGAATTATCTAATACATTGAAGCAGGTATGGGCAACCTATGGCAACTTTATGACCTGTGGACTTCAAGTCCAGAATTCCTGAGCCAGCAAAATTGCCATAGTTGACCATCCCTGCATTAATGTTTTCTTTAATGTACACTGAGAGCATATGCACCGAAGATAAATTCCTTGTGTGTCCAATCACACTTGGCCAATAAAGAATTCTGTTCTGTTCTGTTCTGTTCTGTTCTATAGTTACCCTTTGACAGTAAAATTGCACCTGTCCTGTGCAAGATAGCCTGTCTTCATGGGTTGGATTTCTCTTGAAGTAACAGTGCCATCATGTGGTGGAGCGTTATGGGAATATCTTTCCTACACAATACATTTATTCATGAGGAACTTTTCAAGATTTCGCCCTTTATGAATTTCAGGTTTTCTACTTCTCCTTAAGAAAAGGAAAAACTTTTGCTGTTTCTTGTTCTGTGTGTCTTATTTATTTATGTTTTCTCTCTTCCAAAAACTGACTTTGGTTTTTAATACTTTCCTGCTTTTTCTTTTTTCTGGATTCCTCTGAGAATCTGTTTGATAAATAATTCCCAGACAAAGTTAATAAAACATTTTAAAAGGAAGAGTTTATTTTTCATTTTTTTTAAAGAAAGAAACCCGTGAGCTTTAATGTTCAGTGTTCTCTCATTTCATTCTTCCAAGGCTCAACAGGAACCTCCAAAATCAAAGACGTATAGGTAAAGTTGCTTCTTTATAAGTACCAATACATTATTTTGTAACAGAATTTCTGTATTTTGTGGAATGAATGTTATTCAGTAAATTATTTAATATTATCAGGTAAAAACAATGTTGTAGTTGACTTTCTATTTTATAGCCAGTAAAATAGAATTTTCTTCAATAGTGTAAACAAAATTCTGGTTTTTATGGACTAGAAACTTTGAAGTTACACATACTTGCTTCATGTTGTTTACTTTGCCACCATTCGCATTTTATTGTAGATTTTTCACTGGAAAAGACAAAACAGCTGTAAAATATTCATATTTATTACAAATTAATATTGCATATATATACTTGGATAAATGAAATTTGGTAAATATCAACATTCAGAAACTGAATATCGTAGCCAAATTTTGTTTTCAGTGTATATTGTAATAATATAAGCAATTATAATAGGTAAAAAGCTTAAGAGGTATTAATTTGTATTCCATTATCTTGGGGAAAGATGCATTTTGTAATAAATATAACAAATAAATTCATCCATGTCAGGATGCTAAAGTGTGGACCAAACACTCCATGATTCTAGCAGGCCTTCCCTCAGAAAACTAGCCAGCCTTATTAAATTGTTTTAATTTTAGAAAACAATTAAAAGTAGCATGGTTCCAATCACCTTCAATCTTGCTGGTCATAAACATCCATCACAGATATTGCTGATGTATTAGTAGTGGGTTTACTCTTTCGTTGTTTATATTGTTCCTATCTGAGTTTTAATTTTATGTTGTTAGCCTCCCAGAGTTCTTTGGAGCTGGGATGTATTATAAATACCATAAAGAAAAGAAAGGAAGTACCGTACTTCTTTACATGTACAGTATTAAGGTTAAACATGGGCATTGAGCTTAAAGCTTCATACATTTCAATTGAGAACAAAGTCCACTGCTTACACAATAAAGAACCAGGATGTTTTAAAACAAAAGATCCATCAAACTCAGCAGTATTAAACCAGCACACAGATTAGTGGGAGCCTCTTAAGGTAATATTTAACTAATATGTTACCATAAAGCAAAGCAGGAAGATAAAGCTAATTGTCTCAGGATAAAAAAGGCAACAGAATGTGGGTATTCATGTACTCATCCATCCCACTGTGACTAAGACATTTATTACCACAGAAACTTAAGTGTTGATAGTTCATTAGACTCACAGAGCATAATCTTGCATATATGACATGTAAGCTAATGAAGCAGGCAGTGAAATAGAGGTATTTATCCATATACTGTTCTATAAATTGCAACAAGTTTAATTATTTATTTTGCTACAAAATAGAGCTGCCCATCCAGAAATGGCAAAGGTTTCCTTCTTAGTGCAAATGTGCAAGTAAACTCAGATGGGTGTAAATGATCCTTTAGATATACCAGTGCCAACACTTTCAGTGTTTTATGAGGGTTAATCCTGAAAATAGGATGTGATACAGTAAAATTAACAGAAATTATATGATATGAGAACAGATTCAGAATATTAAAATTATTCATAAAATAATTTTTATATCAGTTGACTTTCCAGGTCTTTTCAAAGGCAGCAGTGAAAAGTAAGGCACCCAACTGCAATCTAATCTGAATGTAAACAAGCCATGCCTAAGTGACTGTGACAAGATCTGCCTTTTGGAGGAATGGATGCAACTAGTTTCAAAAGCTCAAAAGCATTCCTATCTACTATCATTAGCTAGTTATCCAGGACCGAAGATAAGAGAAAAAGAACAAAACAAAGAATGAAAAAATTTAGCAGGAGAGCAAATTCTGGCCAAAGTCATTCAAATGTGCAGGAACTGAGATAGTAATGAGTAGGAGAAAGCCAGGACTGAGAGGAAAAACAGTAAGAGCAAAGAGATAAAGGAGCAAAGTAATCAAAAGAAAGCAGAAAGAGTGTGTGAGAGAGGAAGCAGCACAACTATAAGATGCAAGAGGGGGAAAAATAGAAAATAGTAGAGAAAGATTTCTGCTAAAACAAGTCTGCATTGATTGCAGTGACTGTATAATATATCTTGTTCATATATTTAGATACTGCCAGTAATATCAATGACAACATGTGAATGAGGGTTTATTTTATTTTCATTAGTAACCTGTTTGCATGGCATATTAACCGCAGCCCATAAAAAGAGCTTAATCTAATAAAATTACCTCAATTAAATATAGTAGTCTGACACTTTTTGTAGAACAGTAAAAATTTGACTTGTTCTCTCATTTGGAGGTTAAGAGCTTATAGGAGTGATGGTGAACCTTTTAGACAGTGCCCAAACTGTGTGCACATGAATGCCCAAACTGCAGGGCATGCACACATGCACAGCAGAGACCTGCAGACCACCTGGCCAGCAGGGGATGGGGCATCTCACACCAACAGCTCTGCAAGAGGTGACATCTTTTTCTTTCGTGAGCTTCTGTTTCAGCGTTTGCAGGGAAACTTCTATTTCCCTGCAAACGACAGTGAGAAACGCCACAGAGAAACACCACAGAACTGAGCTGGGGCGATGGAACTGGGGCAACAGTGCGCGTGCCCATACAGAGGGCTCTGTGGGCCAAGGGTTCGCCATTACTGGCCCATAGAATAGTTTTCGCATATTTTTGTCATCCTATATTTTTATATTCTTGTTCTATCACTGTTACTTATGCATTTTTATTTGAATATTGGAAAAGGGTGGGACATACATTTAGTAAAGAATAATAATAAATAATACTTTGTACAATTCATATTGCTATAGTCAGTTGTTTTGAGTTTTGAGTGTTGGGGAAGAATGATTAATTTGATTCAAAAATCTGTTTTAAGAGCAACTTGTGGGTGTGGGAGAATTTATAGATGCTGAACATGTAGATCTATAATGCTTCCAGGGGTGATCTCCTTTCTTTAACTTTTTGGTGAGCATGATTGGTTGTGATTTTCCATCGCATTGACCGAGAAGGGAGGATCAAAGATTGCATAGTGATTTCTTGTTGGGAAAATATCAGTCAAGGTTTCCTACAATTGCCTGCCTAACTTCTTTCTCTGCCTCTTCTTATTAGAGCTCTGTAGATACTCTTTATTTCTAGTTTTATATTTTCTCAGATTCAAATTAATTCTAAGATCTACAGCTCAATTAGAATGAGAGTTGATGAGTTTCATCAGTGCATATAATCTGATTAATTTGGGATAAGTTTTGATAATTTTTTATGTCTGTTTTTCTTTTTAACAAAAAAAAAGGATTTTGATAATTTTTTATTTCTGTTTTTCTTGTTTAATAGAAAATATGTTGGAAGTGAGATTGAAGTGAGATGGGAAACACTAAGCAATTGTATCCAATCTGCTAACACCAACCGTTTATTTTTTTTCTCTTCTGTAGAATAGAGGCAGAAAGACATCTGTATAGGAGGAATGTGAGAGTTGAGAATTTTGTTAAGTGGGACTAAACTGACAGGATGCCATTCCCTCACTCATATGCATCCTTTCTGTGAGTTCAACTGTGTATCTTTAATTGGTAATAATTTAAAATAACCTTCATACAAATAATCTCTCCTGCTTTTCATTTGTTCAAAGCATTCTTAGAATGTGGTAGATCTAACAATGAATAACATTTCAGGAAATGAACACCAAGGGTCTAACAGCTCTTCCTCAATTGAGACATCATATGTTAACCTTGTGTTTGGTAAACAAAAGATATAAAACCGCCTCTGCATGATATCATTGCAGACTGTTCTGGACATAAGAAGAAAAATCTTACTGTGTTTGCAGCTGCTTTCTTTTCTTCTTTTTTAATGGTTTCATTTTAGCTCTCTGTGTGGCCCTTAACTTCAGCTGTTTATTTAAATTGAGCCAAAAGACACTTTTCTAGAAATGATTTATTAGTTGACAAAACAAGGGAGGCTGAAGTAGAAAGAACTTTAGGAGTCTGGTGATACTGTGTTTTTGTTCAAAGAAAATAAGAAGCATATTCTTTGAAAAGATTGAAAGGGAGGAAAGTCTGCTCTTACAATTGACTCCAGATTCTCTACAACCCAGATTATCTTTAGAAGAAGCAGCTTTGCCCTTATGATGATGTGTCCTACTTTCATAGGCCTTAATGGGTCTTCAGTGAATCTGGAAAGTGCCTGCTTAGTTAGTCTGCTTTATTAGATTCGCCATGGGTGAGATTTTGCCATATAACAATTGATGAATTATTACTAATTTATAGCAATAGCACTTATCAATAGCACTTAGACTTACATACAGCAGTGGGCTGCATATAATTTAACAACCGTTTCTGTAAGCCCGCACTTCACTTGTGTGCGGCATCCAAACAGCTATTTCAAGCTAAGCTGCTTACCTTAGCAGGCAGCCCCAGTGAGTAGAACAGCACGGAAGCACGGAAATCAGCTGTGCCGCGCAAATCAGCTGAGGCAGAAATATTGTTTATTGTTTATTGTCAGGATTTCTATACCGCCCCTCTCCCGAAGAAGATATATAGGATAGGATAGGATGGGAGCAAATGGGCAGCGCCATCTGATGGTTGGAACTCCCGGTTTGATAGAACCGGCAGCAGCCCACCACTGCTTACATACCGCTCCATAGTGATTTACAGCTCTCTCTGAGCCATTTCTAAACCCCAACTATTTTACCAACCTCAGAAGGATGGAAGGCTGAATCAACCTTGAGCCGGTCAGGGCTGTCTATGGGCAGAGTTTGCCTGCAATACTGCATTCTAACCACTGTGCCACCATGGGTCCTAATTTATGCTAATGCCACCATAATACCTATTAGCTTTTATTTCTAAGCATGTTGTGAGAACATTATACCCCAGGGCACAAGTATTAGAAGAGTTGGGAGCTTTGGAAACACTTTAGAAAGGAAATAGTAGCCTTTCAGGAGTGTGCAAACATGTCGATTTGAACTGTTTCAAAGTTGAAAAACATCATCCAGCTTGAAGCAGTTGTTTTGCATTTGACACATGTGCTTTGCATTCAAAACAGGGTGTTTTGATAATTTTGGAGGCTTTTAGAGCTTAATACTGAGAGTTTTGAACTCAAAATACAGCATTTTTTAAACTCAAAAGAGTTACAGAATGCTTGGGTTAGTCTCTTTTGAATCAAAACAACTGTTCGAGCTTGAAACAGGACATTTATATTCCAAAACAATTCAAATTTTTGAAACTTGCCCTTCTTGTAGCCAACCCATTTGTTTTATTCACTCTGAATTGAGAAATGCAAATCAGAATGAAGTAAACAGTAAGAAACATACTTTCATCTGTGTACAAAATATGAAAATTAAAAAAAAATCATTCCTCAAGAATGTTGGGACCTAGTATCCTTGAGGATGTCAGGATGCTTTTCAATGTAAAGATTTAGATTAAACATCTGTGTTTTCCCTTACGAATGGTAGATTTCATATAATGCAAACTGAAAGGAAGAATGCTCAAAGTACACCATTGCAAAACTTAGGAGAGCAAAGGAGAAAATAATTTTAATCAACAATCTGATCCTACAATTAAAACAAACATAGGTAGTCTTCAATTTACAACAGTTCATTTAGTGACTGTGCAAAGTTACAACAGCACTGAAAAAAGTGACTTGTTACCATTTTTTCACACAACCATTGCAGCATCCCCATGGTTAAGGGATCAAAAGTCGGATAGTTGGAAACTGGCTCATACTTATGAGAGTTGCAGTGTCCTGGGTCATGTGGTCACTTTGTGACCTTCTGACAAGCAAATGAGGAAGCCAGCTTCACTTAACAACCATGTTACTAACTTAACAACTGCAGTGATTCACTTAAAGAAGAAAAGTCATAAAATGGGGCAAAATTCACTTAATAACTGTCTCACTTAGCAATAAAAATTGTGTGTTCAATTGTGGCCGTATGTCAAGAACTACCTGTACTATAGGGAACATTTTTTTAAAATGGGAATGCAGAATTGCCACCCAATTAAATATAGGCAATTCTTTCCACAGCAATTGAAAATTTGTTGTGTAACACATGATTAAGCCTAGACTTTATTGGCTTTATGGGAGTATTGCCATTTATTAGCTATTTCTGATTCCATTCTTGTTGAATATGTTCCACAGATTTTATTGTAATTTAACATTGAATGTTAATGAAATTGATGATTGAAAGTGTGTTATTTTCCCAACCCCAATTTTGTTTAGAAATAAATACAACTTTATTTTCCGGGTGTTCTAAAACTGATATCGAATAATAAATTTAATCAGCATGGCTATTTTTAATTTAAAAAAATAATAGAAAAAAATGTTCAGAGCAGTCTATTTTTAAAAAGATAAAAAGCTACAATATAATATAAAGAGAAGGATGTATAAAATAAGATGCCCTGATGTGGTGAGTGTAAAGCCCTACCATGAATTAGGAACAAATTGAAAACAGACACAATAATTAGCTATCATCACAGCATATGGCAGACAGATGATTTATGCATCCTTTAGTTCTAAAACTAGGTTTATTGCTATTCGAGTACCATTCTCTACTCAATTACCTGTCTTCATTGAACTCAGATTTATTTTTGAGGAGATGCATTTATAAGCGGGTTTACTAATACTTAGAGAATCCACTGACATCCCATCACTGAATTCAATTCAATATTCTCAGTATTTATTAATACTTAGATTTATTTGTAGTATTCTTATTTATTAATGCAAACGCAGTTATTACTTTAATATTTTGCTGTTTATTCCAAGAGAAAATAAATGGTATGTCTACAAAAGTCATACTTGATCTCATTTCTAAATAATTTCCATCTGTACTTTTGAATTGATACTATTGACATTATTGAAAAGTAACTAAAGAAACACATTTATTTTTAAAATGAATTGTGCACTGGGATATAAACCAATTTTAATTATTTCAGTGGAACCATGAATCAATTATTGCTTCATTTTGTCAATTCTTGAAAATTTGTAACTAAATTGATTAGACACATGATCATTTTGTAGTGACATCTGATAAAGTCTGACTCCATTACATGGACAGCTAGTTCCAACAGCATTTTTCCAGTTAGCTGCTTGAAGGAAAGAAGAGGTTGTGGGAGCATTTTAAAATAATTACAGATTTTGAATTAATGTCCTAGAGCAGGGGTGTCAAACTCAAGGCCTGTGGGCAGCATTCAGCCTGTGGGGTGCTTAAATCTGGCCCACGGGGCTGACCTGGGAATATCAGAGGACTGGCCTGTGGTGTCTCTGCCAGTGAAAACTGGCTGAGAATGGGCCAAAAATGGGGCCACATGGGGCCCCCACACACTCCATTTTGGCTGATAAAATACTGCAGGAGGCAATTTTACATACTGATCATTGCCTTCTGATGCTGATGTCAATTTGGGCTTGGAGACTGGCATGTTGATCCTAGAAGATGGATGTAGTTCTTAACTACCAATATCTACTCAGGTCTTTTGATATTTATAAAACAAATTAGTCTATGAGAACTGCATTATACCTAAGGGTTTAAATTTGTAAATTTCAAAATATAAACGATGCATGGCTGGTGGGTTTTATTTATTTATTTATTTAGCAGCATGACTCATGTTTTTATTGCTTTTCCTTTCATACAAATGATTTCCACACCCTTGTAAAATACACGCGCACTTTGCTTCTGTCTGAAGAGCTGTGAATCTAACTAGCTGTATGTATTGTGATTTTCATTTTAATTGGCTCTATTGCTTATGCTTCTTTCCCTGTACCTCTTAAAACTAATTTCAATAACTGTGCTAGTGTTTTTGTTCTAACAAAATAATACTGTCTGCTTTTGAACATGGTAATTATTTTGCTTCCTGCCTGTTAAATTCTTCACCTCCTTTATGGCATGGGTGAAGTTAAAAGAGACAGTTACTATATTTCCTTCCTTCCCTTATAGAAATTTGACCTGCTGAGAGGATGTGCTGCTTTGGCAACTTGTAAGTTATCTTCCAGCCTTTATTATTTACAGAGGGTGTGTTTGCACCACATGCCTGTCGATTTGCCTGACAGCAGTGCTGCTTGTTTTCCCCTGTATGCCAAAAGTTAAGTTGTAATCTATACTAATTCTTTGCTGACTGTTTGAGAATAGCCAGAAGTTGTGGCCTTTTATTTCCATTTTAAATCCAGAAAATTAAATAATGATCAACTCCCTAAAAATGGTTTTCTTTTAAGCAAGGAATATTAAAATAATTTGTGTCCACACAAGAACATCCTCTTTGGGTCTACCTGTATGCACGCTAGAAGAGACTTCTCCAACCTACTGCTTTCTGGATTTAATGTGAATAAAACTTCCAGAATTTTCAGCTAGAAATGTTTGGATAGTTTACGATGGCTTGCAGAAACTCAGTGGATCCATGTCTTAAACCTTGACACATGAATTTTATATGGAGATTCTTCATAGAGTTTGTGATAAATTTGAAGCCGCACTGTAGCTTTATATGTATTGCTTACTTTTATTAGATTTCCTCCAGCCATTGGATAGATGTTTTTATGTGACTTCACTTTTGAGGAAGCTTCTTTGTTCCAGTCCTGCTTCTCCTTTGTATCTTCTCCTTCCAGATTGTTCTCTGGCCTTCTCAAGGATGCTTACTCTCCATTCATGAATTAATCCATAAATGTTTAATAAAAATATGAAACAGTAAAAAGCTATGAGGAACCCTAAACTACCTTTTACCCATGGGCTGTCTGACTTCTAAATGCCAAATAACACCATGACTAGACTTAATACAACAGACTCAGAGTGCCAGTGCAATGGGCTATATATACATACTGGTGGAATAATATGTGTGTGTGTGTGTCTGTGTGTGTATGTGTGTATGCCTAGCCCTGGTATTTCCTGGGGTTAGGGAGTTGTTTATAAGTCTAGAGACGTATTCTGTGTTTCTGTGCTTTGTGTGATTGTACCAATGGAGGCTCATTCAATTTCGTTGCACGCATGTTGTGCATCGACAATAAAGGATTGGATTGAATTGAATTAAACTTAAAAATAAATTTATTGAAGCATGGTCATCTTTCCTTGGTTATATTAACTAATTTTTTTCCTAACAGATTCCCCATATTCTGGGTGTAATGTCTTACGTGTGTATACATATGTCAATATTCTGAAGTTTCATTCATGTTTAGTTTTTTTCTTGGTCTTTTGGTTATTCAGTAAAAAATAGTATAAAAATGTATATGGCTACTCTGTCAAATGAACCAGCCCCAAATAAGGTAAGTTTCAGTGGTCTTTCTCTGGGAAGTGTCACTTTTAGGGATGAGATAGGTGCCAACCAGAGAAGTAGTTACGACTAATCAGATTGATAGTTTATGAGTAGTTGATTCTTCATTTTCCTGGGGTTAGAGGAAGCTTTTTTAAATTACTTAGGGCATTTAAATTTCATTTTAGTTTGTGGATTTCCTGTAGCAAAGAATCATGAAAGCTGTTCATTTTATGTAATAGAATCTGTTACAATTCATAATTGACACTGGCCTATTTCTCCAAATCTATGCTCACAAATGGCACTAAGTGTGTACATTTTAGGTGGAAACTTGAATGGATAGATGTACTCTGAATATCTGTGAAACTTAAAAGCAGATCACTGCAAAGTTTTATACTGTGTAGCAATATTGTAAGGCATTGGTCACAGGAAATTTATAACCCTACTGTGGATAATGATTGCAGAAGATTCCTGCTGACTGTATATGACAAGCTGAAGTAAAAAACTATTAAATGCTTGTTTAGATCTTAGCTAAAAAAAGGGTTTTCTCAGAAATGAAAGGTTTATTTTAATTCTTCTAACAATCCCTCCTCCCACACCTTCTTTCTTTTCTTTCTTTTAGGTGTGGAGTATCAAACCAGAGGCAGTCCTCTGTAAACTCCCGTGGTTGAAACCTCATTTGCCAGTATGACTATTAGCACAGATGTACACACTTCAGAGCTCAGCAGTCAAAGAAGAGGAAGAGAGAAACAAGATGTTTAAAGTCAACCACGAAACCTCCGCCTTCCAAGAGTGCCTTCAGTTTCTGAAGTTGAAGAATCAGTAAACAGAAACAGAAAGGATTATACATTATATTCCTTTTTCTTTCCTTTTTAACCACTTGGGATTTTAATCTTTGAATTGACGTGGCCACAAGTACTGGACAGCAATATGTGTCATGTCATTGTTACTTGTCGGTCAATGTTGTGGACACTCTTGAGTATCGTTGTGGCATTTGCAGAGCTCATAGCCTTCATGAGTGCGGATTGGCTGATTGGCAAAGCCCAACCTGGAAGTTTTCAGGACACAGGATCAGTGGAACCTTATCGCCCAACCTTGGGGATCTATGGACGCTGCACCAGAATCGAGCACTTCCAGTCTTCCATGCCTGACACATCCTGTGGCCCCTATGCAGACAACTTCAGTGAAATTGCCAGTGGGTTCTGGCAAGCTACTGCTATTTTCCTTGCTGTGGGGATCTTGATACTCTGTGCAGTTGCATTCGTTTCTGTTTTCACCATGTGTGTACAGAGTATTATGAAGAAAAGTATTTTTAATGTCTGTGGGCTGCTACAAGGAATTGCAGGTAGGTGTGACAAATTAAAAGGGAAGCTCTTACATATGTTTGTAATAAATGGATTTGGAACATCCACATTTGATTTTAGTTTTGTAAAACCTTTTCTCATGTCATATACTGTAGCTAACGGACTCAAAGAAATGTTAGGAGTGTTTCCAAATTAAAAATGGTTCAACTAGTGGCCCCAGCTGCCCAGAATTGTCTTATCTTGAAAAGTAAGACAGGCTTCGATCTGGGGAGTATATAAATGGGAGGCCACCAGGAAATCCCAGGGCTCAGACTTCTGTTTTCTGCCATAAAAACTATATGCATATGTTCATGAAGTGATCATAGGTCAAACTGAACTCATAAACACTTAAATTTTATTTGAGTTAGGTAGGAATTTTTATTCAGATTCATCAGTGGAAAAGGAAGGGGTCACATTCCCCTGATTGCTCAAGGTCCTGAAGTAGGGACATTATAAGAAGAGAATGTTAATAGAAAAACACTCAGTTTTTACATATTGGTGTTCTTCCATTAAAACTCCTCAATTTTGAGAACCCTCCTCTCTTTTTTTTCAGAGCAAGTCTGGGTGGAAGAGGACTTGCTGGCTACTTTAAGGAACCGCAGACTTATAAGCTGCTTTTTTTCACTATAGTTTCTTCCCTACTGTCTTGATAAATTCATACTTTGCTGGAACATCTAAATCAGCCAGCTGTGGTTTGCATATAGGACCCCTCTTTGTTTCTAAGCCCTGTGCAGCATAAATGCACCATGAATTTAATTGGTTAAACCAAAATAATAAATGCCTAAAGCCAGAAACAGATGGAATGAATCATTCAGGATTGGGGTGGAATGAGATGGAAGGGGATGGATTTTTAGATTCTTTAGTATTCAAATATTGACAAACCATAGTTCTTGTACAGTCTCCAGGACAGGGTTCTACAATCCTGCGGCCACAACTGGGCCTTGAGTCATTTGGAATTGGGCAGTAGAAGTGACAGGCGAATACGCGCATCCCAACTAGCATGAACAGCGTGTGTGTGCATACCCTTCATTTGCACGAGCAGTTAGTGTATGTGCCCACCACTTGTGCAAATGTGGCTGCACACTTGCAAGCAACTCATGTAGAACCATCCCCTCTCCTCTCCCCTCCCCCCATTCCCCTCTGGCTGCAAAGCCAGAAAGGTTGGGGAACTGGCATTGATTAAAGACAGTAATCTACTGTTGTAGAATAATTTTAAAAAGACTCATTAGTGGGAATCACAATAGGATCTGAAAGTGCAGCAGTTTGTAGATGGAAAGTAACTTTGGCATTTTTGAAATTTAGCTCCTTTGCAACTTATATCATGCTAGCAATCTTGCAGTGATAGTCAGACCAACGGTAATGTAAGTGGGTGACTGTTGAAAGTCTAGCTGATGACATATAACAACAGGTTGCAATGTTCTACGTTCTGATGCTTGCACATGTTTCAAATTGTCTGCCAGTGTTATAAAATATTTCCTCACATTTATTTTGAAGCTTGACTGTTATATCTATACAGAGATTGTTAATGAATTCGATTTTTCTGAGGTTTTTCTTGGGAAATGTAGCTACATTGCAAACTATTGTTTGCTTTTGAGATGCTTGGAATATGTTACACTTTTCCCTTCATTTCTGTTGGCAACCAAAGCATGAGCTTTTTCAGGAATGCAGGATCAGTGTAACAGTTCTAGATATGCTTACTCAAAAGTAATTCTTACTGAATAAAATTATATTATTCCCAAGTACTGTAGACATGTATGTAGAGTATTGCTGCCTAGGTTATCAGTTTAAAAAGTCTATAAACCATTGCAACAGATGCTTTATTTATTCCTTGGAATTCCTATGGGAAGGAAAAAAATCATCAATTGTTAAACTACTTTGGCTGTGACTTAGGTGATACATGAAGTGGGATTTATGAGATTATAGTTGTGTTCTTATAAATTGTAATCCAATTTATAAGAATCCTCACAGGCATGCTAGGTCACAGTGAGCCCACACATATCTTGGTTCAAGGACCTTTAAATTTGTCTGCAAATAAATTTGTGGTTAAAAAATTCATTTTAAAATTCCTGCAAAAGTTTTTCTTTGGTTGTTAACATGGAGAAGCTACAGTCTTCATTTGGTAAACAATTTTGTACCCAGATTGTTAAGAGGGGAGAAAAGGAGTTCTAAAGAACTCTGAAGTAATGGAACCATATCAATAAATCTATAATTGCTGTCTCATAAGAAAAAGCCACTGGACTGTTTGAGTGTCTTTGGAATGTGCATATGCTATTTTTGTAGAAAGCTGTGAATCACTTCAAAGATTTGAGAACAAGGAAATATGTTCCTAAAATACTAACAAGAGATTAATTTTAACAGGATTGGTTGTAATAATAATTTCCTCTCTTAATCGGTATTATTTGGAGCCTCCAGTTATTTAGTGATTTAATGGATTTACCTATTTATAAATAGGTACTTAAGAAAATATTAAGAGAACCACTTTGATGTAATAGTGCAGGGGTAGGGAACCTTGGCTCTTTCATGACTCATGGACTTCAACTCCCAGAATTCCTGAGCCAGCCATTTT
>JAEANM010007767.1:0-17489 GCA_017656035.1 Myanophis thanlyinensis | reverse complement strand
GTTTGTTTGTTTGTTTGTTTGTTTATTACTTATTATCCTACTTATTCTCCTATCCTGTCTAGACTATTCTCTTGCTCTATTATCTCTATTACCTTGGGAGAGGGTGCGGTATATAAATTTAATAAATAAATAAATTTAATTTAATAAATAAAAATTATCTATGGTTGCAGGTGGTCACATACGCATTTCACTGCATATCGTACCATGTATGACTATGTATGTGACAAATAAAATTTGACTTTGACTTTGACTTTGAGGTCTGTCTCCAACACAGCCAATTGGTCAGTCTATGAGCATTATAATCCTGAGTAACGATGCATCGTGGGATTCACTATGTTAGAAAATATTCAGTAGATGGTGCAACCCTGTGAAATGTTTAACTGCCATGAAGATAAGTAAACTGCACAATGTTTATATCCCACCAATTTCAGTAAGGATTAGTCATGTTTAAAAGCTCTCTAGATTGTGCCAAAATAATTTTAAGTATATTGACATTGTAGATTTGATGGGGAATGTGAGCACACTTGTGTGCATGTTAGTTTTTCTTTCTTCATGCCTTTCTTTGCTTTCTGGAAATCTTTGGAGAGCCATAGAGGATTTTTCTTTGCATTGATGCATTAGGGTATGTTCAGACAATATGCAAAGCTGAAAAGCTTGATTTATGGTTGCCACACATTATTTAGTTCATATGCAGCATTAGTTAACTAATAACTAAGCTTTTAGTTCAGCAAGGTGGCAAGTCACATCCATCCTTGTGTGTGTCTGTCTGAAGCTTAGAGGGGGAATCCTTAAGGCAGGGAAGGTGAAACAAGTGAAGGTAGCACTTCCAAAATCTGTCCTACCAGAACAGTTTTTCAAATGTTCCACTTAAACATTTTTTAAAAAAAGATATAAGGGACAGCCACTTAATTTCTATATTATATAAACATACTTGGGAGTAAGTGTCAGCAGGGTATGGTTAAAAATGTCACGATGGAAGACACAGTACAGTAGAAATCTGCCTGGTTTTTATATGCTTCTTGGGGGAAAATTTAATCTTATTTTAAAATGCTGCTATGGAGTGAAACTCTTAACATATTCTGTCCTTGCTTTTGAATTGCTACAACCTTGCTTAAAATAGGGGATTTACCAATTGTAATTTCTGCTTCCTGTGCAGGACGACCCCCTGGGGAATATAAACCTGGCCATGGAGGTTGCTGAAAAACACCTGGATATCCCAAAGATGTTGGATGCAGAAGGTGTGAGTTAATGTGCTTTTAATAGGCAGCAGGTTGCAATCGTTAAAGTCTTTTCGTCCCATATGTTATAAGGAAAGAATCCTCTTCACTTAGTTATTTATCAAATCACATTCTACCTGTTATAGCCGAAAACCCGGTCCAAATCGGTGAAAGAAAACTCAAGAAACCGGGTCCGTTTGGATGACCGTGAGGGGTCCCATTTTATTCAAGCCACGAGTAAAACTCACGATGCGGATCTGTCAGTCAAGAAGAAGCTAAGCTTAAGGGAAGCCGCGGCTTTTTATATTTGCCGCGGCTTCAAAATCCCGCGCTTCCCATTGGCTGGTGGGCCAGCCAATGGGCATCGACGTCCTGACAGCCAATCGGCTGTTGGGTCATCCGTTCAAGATGGTGGACCAGTGTGAGGACTCTGGCCGCGCATGCGCAGTATACAACACTACCTGTCATTTCCATTTAGACTGGAATAAGAAAATGCTCTGATATAATTGAAATTAATAGCAGTGGGGAAGGCAGTTTTCAATCACCCCTTTTCATTTAGTTATCCCTCAAAAACTCCATGTAATTCCAAGTAATTCAGAAACCTAAATCCAGAGATTTCAAGTAAAATATCATTTGAAGACTGTATCAGTTAGAATTATTTTTTAAATCCAGCTAAAATAATTGCCTTCTGAAACTCCTGGCACCTAAAAATGCAGCAAGTCAGGGACAAGAAGATTAGACAGTGCAATTGAACCTGAACCCATTTTTTTTATGTTTGTTGTTTGTACAAGCCACTTTGAAAAGGGCAGGCCTTCATTTCTGGGGTTGCAGCTGCCATCTTGATTTTTTCCCCCCACTCCAGATCAGCGACATAACATCACAATCTTAGACAACTTCAAAGAATATTAGCATTAGAGCTACAGTCAGTTGAGAGCAACATCTATCAGCACAATTAGAATTCTTTATTGGCCAAATGTGATTGGACACACAAGGAATTTGTCTTTGGTGCATATGCTCTCAGCACATAAAAGGAAAGGTACATTCATTAAGAATCATAAGATACAACACTTAATTATAATGATAGAGTACAAATAAGCAATCAAATCATATCAGGAAACAATAATCAATGTAAATCGTAAGAATACAAGCAACAAGTTATAGTCATAAGTGGGAGGAGATAGATGATAGGAACAATGAGAAGAATAATAGTAATACAGACTCTATCCATGGACTGACTAACTCCAATTTATCCATGCTTTCCCTGAAAATCTTCTCTGAAGATAATTCAGGTATGTGTCAACCCATCTTTTTATTATTATTATTGCTAGGCTATGCAGTCAAGAGCGAAAAAGAGTTGATTTTTTGTTTTTACAGCTTCTGTAGTATTGAGATACTTGTCCCCATCTAATGTTGCTACTCGGATTTACTTGCCTTGTTTGGTATTCTAGACCCATGGTACAATACTACAGTTGTTTCATGATTCAAAACAGATAAGCAATTCTTTTGTGTTCATTGCCAGATTTGAAAATTTGAAAGTATGATTGGTACTTGTCTTATTTCAGAACGGCTGCCATGGTGGAAGTGTCAATTTACTAGAAAAATAAAGGCATAAAAGAACCCACACCAATCCCCTGATCTTCTTTATTGATTTTATCTTGGTCTTTCTATAGGGCTAAGTGGGTTCATTTTCAAATAAAGACTTGCCCTGCAGCTATTCATCTTATTTATTTTCTAAGGCTATGAGGTTTATGCAAGCCCAAGGCATTCTTATAAATACAGTACATTTTTAACATGCCACCTTCTCAATTGTTTTTTTTTTCCAGTTGTAAAAAATGGATAGGTCAGGGGAGTTTGACAGGTCCAATTGATATCTACTGGCTTTTTGCTTGCTACCTGTCTTTCTTTTAGATAGGCTTAACAGCATAATGTCAGGTTCCTTAAATCTCTTTTCTCCAGTTGTCATTGGACATATCCCAAGAAGGAGATTGTTTTCTTTCAGGTTAAAATTAACTGTTAAAGGAATATGGATCTACTCAGTCCTTGAGGGGAATATAAATCTTGATGGAAAATGATTTGAGCTCTATACACTTTATCTTCAATGAAAATACATGCTTTTATGGATTTCTTCTTAACTGGAAATGAATTTGACAGCCTAATGTCAGAATTTTGGGGTATATAAGATGGAATCAAGCTTACCAGGCATGCTTATTTAAATAATTGAATAGTCAACCCTCTTGAAAAGATTTGTTGGGTTATCATTCTTGCTTTTATTGGTGCTAGGAAAGTAGAATATCTTTGGTCTGTGGCTGCTATCATAATGTATGGAATTTTTTTGCTTATTCTATGATTCCTTTCTGTTTTCTTTTTATTTTTAGAAGATACAGTTTGTTCCCTTATAAAATGCGTGCGTAGTTTTCAGAAAGTCCTTGTTTAAAAAATAATCACAGTTGCTTTCTTTCATACCTCCACACAATATCTGAGGGCATTTGTCAGATCCATTCTTTATATTTTGGACAATATTAAATCTCTACCATGTGGAAGTAAAATAATAATAGCATTGAAATCTGTACTTGTATTCTGGAAAGGTGATTCCTTTTAAACAATGAAAACAAAAATGCAGATGCACTAATGACACTCTACGTTCAACTATAATACTATCTTTTTTTTTTTTTAGAGAGGGCCTTTGACAGGTGGAAACTTCTAAGCATCCCTCAGTAGTTCCCCTGTGCATTCAGAAACACAGTATATTGTTACCTCAGATTGTAAAATTCAGTCAGGTGAACCTCAGCATTTCAAACAATCTCTCTGTGTAATTACAGACATGGGGTATTCTCAGGGGAATAACAAAAGCCAAGATGACAGACATGTTGGCAGGACTAAAGCCATGGATGTAAAAGGGGCAGAATTTTGAATGTGAAGGTGCACCCAACTGCTTGACTATTTTGATTCTCCAAGTACACACTCCTGAATATACGCCAATGTCTTTGAAATCAAACCATATAGTATGCCAGCACCTTATCTGTCTGCAAGTATTCCTGTCAAAAACCTGGATATTTTCAAACTTCGTTCTCCAGGATTTCCATTTTAGCGTCAATGCTTTCTTCTTCCAGTCTAAATGGCTCTAACAATACAGAGAACAAAATGGAGTACTTGTTGTGTCTCCCTTGCTTGCTACTGTTCTACATATTGTGCTTGTTTTCTTTCTTCTTTTTCTTTTCTGATAGACATTGTGAATACCCCCAAGCCTGACGAAAGAGCAATCATGACTTACGTTTCTTGCTTCTACCATGCTTTTGCTGGAGCTGAGCAGGTATTCATCATCACCTTTTGGATCGCTGTGTGCTTTGGGTGTTTCAGGTTTCTCAAGCGTAAATAGACATGTACAGAATGAATAAAAACAGATAGTCCTTGACTTATGACTACAAATGATCCTGGAATTTTGGTTATAATTTGTTGTGGTCATTAAATGAGACACCCAAGTGCTCAATGAGCATAATACAAGTTCTCTACATTGCTGTCATTAAACAACCAAGCAAAGGTGCCTCAGGGTATGAGGGAGGCCTTGGGAGGCCTAGAGCTAACCAGCATGCAGTAACCTGCCACAGGCACTTATGTGCAGGCCCCCTCCCTACCCTCCAACTCCCAAGAGGCCTGGACCTTCTCCCTGCCCCATTGCGCCAGGGTCCATTTATCTTTCTCTTTCCCTGTAACTGCTGAGAGGTGAACCAAGCTGATGCTAACCTAGAAAGCTAGGGAAGGCAATTTTCCTCAAGGCTAGAGAGGCAGGAACACGAAGTCAGCCCACCCAGTTCTTGATCCTGGACTAGCCTTGAGAAAGGTTGCCTTCGTTAGCACCATAGCATCTGGGCCTACCTGGCAGCAGCTGCAGGAAAAAAGGACAGGTAAGTGGCTTTGGCTGTGATGGGGCAGGCAGAAACTCCAGACCTCTTGGGAGTGATTGTGATGGAGAGAGAGATACCCCACAGACTTGTGGGGCTAGCTGCTGAGGCCTTTCAGCCTACATGCCAGTGACCTAGCTAGCCGAGGCCTCCCAGTCCTCCCAGTGGGGAGAAGGAATTGCAATGTTTACACAGCCATAATGGTGATCTGTGCCTGAATTTTGATCACGTGAGTACTGCAATGGTCAGAACTTCAGACCACAGTCATAAGTCCCTTTGTTCAGCACCATTCAAATGGTCACTGAATGAACAGTTATTAAGTTGAGGACTACCTGTATAATTACTGTGATAATTTTTATCAGTTTTGCAAAGACCATTACCATTTTCCAGGCAAAGCCTACCCACTGGGGAAAAAATCTTTTTTACAGCATCAAGGCAGTTTATAGTGATGGAAGGAAAGCATTTCTCCATCTGCTCTAATATGATTAGACTGTCTGAATTATTCAGATTCAATATAAATATTTTAACAGTTTTCAGACCATACTCTGGTGAAGTCTGAGATTTTTCTGCAGCTAATCATCACTGAGGAGAGCGACAAGGACAATCTTCTTAGAAAAAGCATTTACCTTTGCTATTAAACTATTGTAAAACTAGAATTGCTGTAAGAATATCCCTGGGACAGTTTCTCCCAGGTTGATAATCATCAGACAAACTGGGATTAGACCTTCAGGAATTTCTCAGCCAAGATGGCCGTTGGTTATGTGAACTGGATATAGTAATTTCTATTTATGTGAAATCTACACTTTTTTGTAAGAGGCTCAGGCCCAGAAGGGTCATGATCAACTAGCTGTGAGGACAGATGGTGTACCCAGGATATATACCACATAATTTTTTGCTGTGTGCAGAGATTCCAGGTATACTGTAGGGTAATATTTGGCTATAACGTGAAATCAGGATTTTATTAAAAATTACTGCCATTGAAAGAGTCATCCTCAATTTATTATTGTCTGGGTAAATTCAGAGGTAAGTTAATTTGTTCCTCTTTTTTGCCTCCTTTCCTCAGTTCTTTCTTAGATAATAGCATAGATTCTCTTAACATCATATTTTGTGATTGTGCACTGATAAGATTGTTGTTTACATTACCAGTGGTAGAGATGAAACACCAGCTAGCTAGCTGTAATAGAAACCTTTGGAATTAATCAAAGATTAAACTGGTAATTACAGAACACAAACATCAAGATTTCTGCAGGATTCTCTTAATATTAATATTTTAATTGTTAAGAAAAATATGAGCAAAAAAGAATTGTGTGGCTCCCATTCATTTATCATGACTGAAGCTAATGCAGCAATAATTCTGTTATTCTTTTAAGATGCTACTAAAATATATCTGTTTTTATTATAACAGATTAACACTAGTATCTCTTTGCAATTACTATTTGTTAGTATAGTGCATTTGTGCATCAATAAACCTAGAAAAATTGCAAACCAAAGTGTATGTAATAGAATGTGAAGTTCTTAATATTGCTAAATTAATTAATTGATAGTTGCTTTTTCCAATAATTATTTATCCGGAGACATTTGTCATTAACTACTTTTGGGAATATTATTTTTACATTAATTCATGATTATATTATTTTTGCTTTTATGACTCTATAAAATTGCCTTCAGTGAAATGTAAATAGATCCAAATACATTTACATACATATATTCAGATTATGGCTTTTCTAGTATATTTTATGAAGAAATTAGGAAGTAATAAAAAATCTGTTATTTTTATAGTAAGTTCATAAATTAAAATCATATTATGTCAGGATCATGATCATATTCATAAATTAAAAACTATTACCTCAGGAATGATTTTAAAAAAATCAGCTGAAATTATGTGATACAATTATAATACAATAATCAGATACAGAAAATCTAAAGTCTTTCTCAAGGAAAACTGTCAATATATTATAAGACTGCTTAACATAAAGATTTTAACATAGAAGTACTGCTAGTTTTGAAAAAATATTCATTTTTATGACATTTGTATTTTCCCATAAACTCAATGGGATTTTAAATTCCAAGTGCTGGTTGTTTTCTATAAAGCCCTAAATGGAAAAAGTCCTGGTTACTTAAAGGACCACCTGTCTCCTACAGTATCTGTACTTGCAGGGTTAGGATATTCCAGAGTCCTTTGATTAAACAAGGCCATCTATCAGGACCTGAAGCTTTCTCTGTAGCAGGTCCTGCACTAGATTTCCCCCCATGATCCAGATGGCCCCAACTTGCTGTTGTTTAGAAAGGCCACAAAGTACAGCTCTCTCTAAGCAGTTTGCAGAGTCAGGATAGTCAACAATCTGGGTCCTCATTTTACTGACCTCAGAAGGATGGAAGGCTGAGTCAACCTTGAGCTGGTGAGGATTGAACCCTTGGCAGTCAGCAGAATTAGCCTGCATTATTGCATTCTAACCACTGTGCCATCACTGTAACATGAAGTCACTTTGTTTTGTTCCTGTCTGGTTTGTCATTCTCATCATTATTTATTTTACTTGGTATTAATTGTATTTCTCTTTTTTAGTTCTCTTTCTAGTTTAATTGCTTGATAGTATGTACATTTAATAAACATACACCAATATGCCAATATTTATATGAGAATTTAAAAAGCTATAATGATATCTACTGATGAACAAAGCTTTCTTGAAATAATTATTTCAAGATAGTTAAAAGAATTCCAGTTAATGGATGAATCCCTAGTTTTTAAAAATGCATCCATTTAAAAATTCATCCATTGATTCGGAATTGTCAGAATTTCCACTTTTCTTATCTTCTGTCTCAAACAATCCATCATAGGTTGTTCAGTCTGTTGCTGCCTCGGTGTGCTGGTCATATTTGTTGGAGAAATGAAATGGGTCCTTTGAAAGCAACAGTGCTGATGTCAGTACAATCGCCAACCTCCATTTCTGCCCTGTCTGTCCTAGCAATATAGAATTGAATGATAGATCATAAGGCAGGTCTGATAGGAGCAAAAAGAGGGAACAAAAAAGGAATTGTTTTCTCAACCTCTGGATTCTTGAATGCTATGGTGAATTGACTAAGTTTTCAGGACCTAGGACAGAACACAAGAAGCATTCAAGCCTAATTATTGTAGTACTGTATTACTTTCTCTCAGCCCTCCAGAAATAGTTTTTTAGAAAGAGGCACATTCTTGATCCAGAAACCTAACACTCCATTGTTTCTCCATGGGCTCATTTTGGATTTGGGGCACTGGCTCTTCAGAATTTGTTGCACTTGGAATAGAAGTACAGGCACCTTGTTGGACATAGCCTTGCACAGTGTGATTCCAAGGTGCAATGTTGGGTTATTAATTTTTGGAAGTTTAAGCATCTCACAGCTCAGCTCAGTAGTATGCTCGGGCCTCAGGCCTTCTTCATTAGCTGATAACCCCCATATTTCCATTTATTTCCCATAGTGGACTTCATAATATGGCTTTTAAAATACTTCTCCTTAGATCATATTGGATTCTAGAGTTGTTTTCATCTGTGCCAGTTAGTGCCAGTTCTCACAAAGAGGTTACATTTTTTTTACATGCAAGCAGTGGCATACATATATACACAGCCATGCAGAGAAACTTCCTATATAAAGTGAGCACTAACACAGACAAATGGCCAATTTTACCATTAACTTCTATGCTGTTATGACAGGAATGACTTCATTGTGCTGTACAAGCACCTTTTCACAGCAGAATTTCTCCATACACATGAATCCATAATCAAGTGAGCAACACACACACACACACACACAACCTCAAAACAAAAACAGATCTTTGTATGAATCAATCTAAAACCTTGGATTTTTACAAAAAATACTTGGAATTCAGAAAATAACTCTCTACAGCATGAATTATTCAGTAGAATTTTAGTATTTTAGAAAAGGGATTTTAGGGTGATGTAAAACTTTACATTAATTACAATTCAATAAAAGCAGGGATATTAATACAAATCTATCTAGATCTGTAGGTGATTAAAAGCCCTATGTGTGTCATCCACTGAAACAGCTTAATGAATCTGAAATACGTGCGGTATGACGAATATTTTATATTCCTGAAACAGTCCAATTTTTCTCTTGTATGTACTTCAGTAACTGATTTTAGAAAATGGAACTGCAAGAAGGAAGCGATCCTTGAAATAAGAATAGCATGCGTCATGTCAGTTATCTATTTGGTTACCTATGTGGTTTATGGTTATTGTCTGTGTGGAATATTCCACTTTGTTATTCACCCAATCTTAAATTATATGATATTGGAGAATTTTGTGATTCCATGCATGAAGAAACAGACAACTAAAATAATGTACCTAAACTAATAAAAAACAATGGCTGGATGTGCTCATTATTTTATGCTGCAGTAGCCACTGGATTATCATTCACATTTCTTTTTCTGTGTGAATCTAACGACATAACCACACTATTTAATTTTTTGGATTTTCCAGGCAGAAACAGCAGCTAATCGGATTTGTAAAGTACTTGCTGTGAACCAAGAAAATGAAAAGTTGATGGAAGAATATGAAAAACTAGCAAGTGAGGTAGGCTAAGCCTGTCATAACTCTTGAGGTTTGCGTCTGATAACAAATCATTTTATGTGTAATTTTATAAGGACAGAAAAGTTACATAAAGCTGTTGACTATTACTAAGGCTTTCTTTTTTGAATATAATTAATTGGGAGGAATTTCCATTTATATCTGTAGTTTCTTTTTTTAGGATATTAAAATAAATATGCTTGTTTTTACTTGCAATAATAAGGAACTATTTAATCTGATGTATGTTGGCAACTTTTGCCTGACTACATGTCTTGTATCTTCTTCTACCATATTCTGAATTAATTGTAGATTCTGACCACCTTGAAAACAATAAATGACAAAATTGTAGAAGTTTGTATATAAAAGCTTTGTTCACACAACAGGGATTGGATGGTATATGATTCAGCATGCTGAGGAAATTTTCTTATTACATTAGTGTATTCTATAAAACAGGCCATTATCTAATGGAATTTATTTGTTTTGATAGCACTTTCTGTGTACACATCAACTGGGTTTTAAGATCCAGATTTAGCATATTGTCTGAACCCTTTAAGCATAAAAGTGATAGTATTACAGACAAAATGGAAGCTAGCTAATATAAATGGAAAACTATTACTTTTATCCTGTCAAGGGATTTCAGTCACTCCTGGCTGCCTTATATGTTTATTTATTTAATTTATATCCTGCCTTTATCATTATTATAATAAGCAACTCAAGGTGATGAACATATCTAATACTTCTTTGTCTTCCTATTTTCCCTGTAACATGAACCCTGCCAGGTGAATTGGGTTGAGAGGGTTGATTGACTCAAAGTCCCCAACCAGATTTTCCTGCCTAAGAGGGGACCAGCCTGATGCCTTAACCACTACATCATATTGGCACTGTCAGTTGTCAGCCATAGCTTTCTTTTGGAATTTACTGCCAGGCAAAATGGTCATGGCTGCTGCCTATCTCAGAATGCCCTGTCCTCCTTAACTGCTCAACTGTTCACAACCATAGTAGTCTACTGAAAGGCAATAACCAGTTTTTCTCTTCCTGTCAAGTGATAAGATGCTTGCTTCCCCTTACTGTGGCAGGATGATTCACTCACTACTACCACAGTGCTAATATGTCTTGTTCTACCAACTGCAAGTAAAGAAGTATCCAGTAGTATTAAAAATGGAAACCCTCTCCCAGGAAATCTGATCCAATGTTTAAGCCACTGTAGAAAACATTAGATTAGGAATCATTTTCTTTTATTTCTATTTTTTTATTGTTGTTTTCACTTTTTTTGTCATTTGCTAACATGTCTACCTACATGTGTGCAAACAGCTTTTAGAATGGATTCGGCGTACCACCCCTTGGCTGGAAAACAGGACTCCAGAGAAGACAATGGTAGCTATGCAAAAGAAGTTAGAGGACTTCAGAGATTATCGCCGAAAGCACAAGCCTCCCAAGGTCCAAGAAAAATGCCAGTTGGAGATCAATTTCAACACTTTGCAGACGAAACTGAGGATCAGCAACAGGCCAGCTTTCATGCCATCAGAAGGGAAGATGGTCTCAGTAAGTAGCAGTGCATTTGGGCTGTACGCTATTAAACCTTTCAGTTCCGGAAACTAGAAAATTGTTTAAATCTCATCAAAGCAACCATCCTGCATTGTAAGGGAATCATGAGCAAATCCAGGGGAGTAACAGTTTTGATGTGGTTCAGTCTTTAATAGTCTGGTGAGGTAGTTCAGGCAAGAAGGACAACCAGGAGTAGTAGCTCTATCTTTATTGTTAGGCGACATTAACAGAATCTTAAAATCTGAAGGCATATCTGTTCTCCATTTCTTTTGCTCTTCAGAATAAACTAGGGAGTGTCCTATTGAAATGTTTCCCATGTTATCCCCCCTTCTATGGGATGAGACATCTTTTAGATGCCAATTTGCCACTCTCCCTCCTATTGTCCAAGGTCGTTCCTACTTATTATTAGAGTCTCAATATTTAGTCCATCTGTTCCTGATTCTCTATCTCTTTGGTCTACCTCTATTTAAAAAATTATTGAGAAATGATTGCATTTATAGATGTACAAATATTCCCTTTTTACATGAGAACCACAACTAATTGCAAAATAGGCAGAAAATAGGCTTGTGATATTATTGACATTATTAAGAAAGCAGCCACCTTGTCTACTTTTCATCATGAGATTAGAAGCTTTCAGAACTATTTTTGCCCATCCAGAGTTTGTTACCTTGCATTGGTGGGGGCTTGAGGAGGCATATTCCAGCTAGATTACACCATACCAGAATTGTTATTTCTTTTACCAAATATATTTTTTCATCATATTATTCTGGGAAAAAGTGAAACAGAGGGTGAATTATTATAATGAAATGTTTTCACATTCATTACAATAATTCACTGTTTGCTCTAGAAAGCTAAGATAACAAAGCACTGTTTGTTTTAGAAAACTAAGATAACAGTCCTTCTCAATCTAAATTTTGGCCCAGGGTCAGGCAAGCAAGAATAAGACAAAATGCTTAGTTAATCTGAAAACTCCTTCTTGAGATAAAGGCTTTAAGTATTTGTTTTAAAACATCCCCATGTTTTTGTAGGATATTGCCAGTGCTTGGCAAAGACTTGAACAAGCGGAGAAAGGCTATGAGGAATGGCTGTTGAATGAAATACGAAGGCTTGAACGGCTTGAACATCTGGCTGCTAAATTTAGGCAAAAGGCCACATTACATGAAACCTGGGCATATGGTAAGTAGGGATTACCTTGCCTGCAAAAATATCTATCCAGTGTTTTCCCTTTGAAATAGAATTTAAAATCAAATGCATGGCTCAAATGAAAAAAAGCAGACAAGAAAGAGAGGATGAAGAATATGTAACAACATAGGAGGAAGGAATAGACTTCAGGGATACAAAAGCCAAGAACTAAAATATCAATTGTAAAATAAAAAGTCAATCGGCTTAGGGTGTTTGATAGCTCCTTGGTTCCTGGCAAGGTTGCTGCTGACATGCAATCCTATTCAGCAGATAGATTCATTCTGAGTTGGGTTCCAGCTAAGAAGCCAGAAGCGACAGAGTCTTGGATGCTATCTGGGATGGGTTTAAGTATTTTGGTTCCAAGAAAGTTGGCAGGGTGTTCAGAGCTAGGGACACTACCACCTGTATTTAGAGCCAATGCCCTACTGGTTCAGGCCTCGTGGGATGGTGGGGCGAGGTATGCAG
Source organism: Myanophis thanlyinensis (assembly GCA_017656035.1). Classification (NCBI taxonomy): domain Eukaryota; kingdom Metazoa; phylum Chordata; class Lepidosauria; order Squamata; family Homalopsidae; genus Myanophis; species Myanophis thanlyinensis. The sequence goes on along the minus strand of JAEANM010007767.1, from coordinate 4,622 downwards.
GTAGTTCCATGCAGTTTAAATGCCTCCTTGTGGAATAGGTTGGTTCTGTTGGCTCTGAAAGCAGTAGTGGTAGACCCACCTCCTCAAAAGATTATTGCTGGATAATCTTCATCACAAGATGCTGGTTATTACCTTTAAAGTCATATCTGGCATAAGAACAGGATACTTGTGGGACCACCCTCTCCCAAATATTTCTGCCTATCCACCATGCTCCCACAGGAAGGATATGTTCTGGTTCTCTCACTGAAACATTGCTGTCTTATGGGTAGTAAAAAGGTGCCTTTTTAGTGAGAGCCCTTGTGCTCTGGAACAGTCTTTTCCCTTTTATGTGCTAAGCGGCAGATTTGCTTGCCTTTAGAAAAGCAGTCAAGACCTGACTTTTTTCCAGAGATGTTTGTGTCGAATCGAATCACCTTTTGGTTGTTTCTGCTATCGTATTTCATTTTTTATTTAATTATCCCGAAATTCCATTCACTCCTAGAAAACAAAAACAGTTCCTCGTGGTGATTCACAAGCGGTGCAGGTCAAGAGCGTGCGATAGATACCATGCCTGTAGCAAATATAGTTGTTCCTGGGGCCTTCATTGCTCTCAAAGATTTGCTCTGGGAAAACACTGCAGCTTTCAGAACCTATCTGCATATAGAAAGTAGCCTTCTTTAAACTTTTGGAACTTTAAAGTATTAGACAAAATATTCTGAGACAAATAACAAAATATGGTTAAAGCTGCATTAAATATAGCAAATCTGCCATTGTGTGACAGTTTGGGAGAGGTGGCAAACAATGCACTCCACATATCCACCCTTTTCTATCTATTTCCCTGAAGTGTTTCTTCACATATTTTGCTTTTAGCCATGCACAGTTCAAGAAAATACAATTCTAGGTGTACTTGTTAATGGTGGAACAGTTGCTAAAGTGCTGGTTTAATCATTCCCCAGGAGCCTTTGGGCAATATTTGCTATTCAGAAAAAAAGGCCTTCTTCAACAGGGATCTGTGGGTTGACCTTATGAGCTGTGGTGGTGCAGTGGTTAGAATGCAATACTGCAGGCTAATTCTGCTGACTGCCAGCTGCCTGCAGTTCAGCAGTTTGAGTCTCACTGGCTCAAGGTTGATTCAGCCTTCCATCATTCTGAGGTTGGTTAAAACGAGGACCCAGATTGTTGGGGGCAATATGCTGATACTGTAGACCACTTAGAGAGGGCTGTAAAGCACTGTGAAGCGGTATGTAAGTTGAAGTGCTATTGCTATCATCACCACCATCTTGTAATCATTATAGCTTCAGCTTTGAGTCAGGGTCCCACATGGTGACAAAAACAAAGGGGAATGGAAATCAGCTAAAGAGACATTTGCTACTATACTTTGAGCAACTAAATGGTAACGTCACTGTGCTATATCATTTGATATGTGACTCTTACTACTGTTAGACTCTTTAACAATGTCAGTCATTTCTCTCTGCTTTTTGGGCCCTTAGTCACCAATCATGCCAATATTCCACCTCAGTGGCTTGGTTCTTCTCTCTTCCTACCAGGCAAAGAGCAGATTCTGCAGCAGAAGGATTATGAAGCTGCTTCCCTGATAGAGATCCGGGCTTTGTTGAGGAAACATGAAGCTTTTGAGAGCGACTTGGCTGCTCACCAGGACAGGGTGGAACAGATCGCTGCCATTGCCCAGGAGCTGAAGTATGTTCCATTTAGAGGCACACAGCTGCTGACATTTACCCGATAAACTCTTTCCAATAAATTGGATAGTGTCATAGGTACAATGTAAAAATTCCACAGATAACTTTCTAAGTGTTATTATCTTGGCCTGGTCTCTGAAAATCTTTTTGATTTCCTCCTTAACTAAAAATACAGTAGAGGTACCTTGCAGGGAAACTACTGCAAAGTTAAATTAATGATAAACCTTTTCTCTGGTCCACTTTCTGGTTGGTAATCTTGAAGTGGAAGTAGTACATTTAGTCTAAGTGATGTTAAACAGGAAAGCTGTCTTACAGTCCCTAGTTTCTTCTCAGTTACTGCAATCTTCACCATTAAGATTGTTTGCAGAGATGTTGATATTATTTCTTGTACTGTAGTTATTTTCTATATATCTATCTACAGAATAGAAAGAGGTAGCATGTTTTGTTTTGTTTTGTTTTATTTAAAGAGGCATTTATATCTAAAAAGTGGATAAATAGCTCTAAGCCAGATGTTTCCAGATTTGTCCATCTCATGCGAACAGGCTTTTAGATCTTCTACAGACTTTAAATCCACTTTTGTGATGCTATATTAACAAATAGCATCAGATGCTACTGAACAACAAAATCTATCCTTTATCAGCATTAGTGATGTTGCTGTAGAGGTTGGGATTTGGGTTCAAGAACATCTGAAGACTACAGATTATTTAGTTTTAGTGTAGGAACAGGAGGTCATGTCCAATGTTGATTGCTATTTGCCAGGAGCATAAGCTGCAAGGTGACAGGATGTTGGGCTCAGACATTAAGCAGGATGAGCCATGGTTAGTATTTGAATGGGATGGTCTGACTGGTCTGATTCTTAACATAATGTCATGGACATGAACATCAGAAACAAGACAGATGGGACAGTTTCCTTTAGTAGACCAAATCCAGTCTTAAGCGATGATATCGTTGAATATGCTTTGCATATTTCTTATCAAATATGTTTTGATTGAAAAACAGTAATCAGAAAAGTATAAATCTTCTTTTCTGGGAATTGTTCTTAGAAAGATGAGCATGCTAAGAAATTTTGGGCATGAGGTGGGTTAAACACTGCCAATAAGTAGTACAGGTCCTTTGAGAGAATGATAATTGTTCTTGTTTGGCATAGCTCTATATTTCGACTTTCCACCACTTGGCAATGAAAGGTTGCTATTTTTGGAGAACAATTGTTATGTTTGACCTTGAACTATGCTGGTTAAAGTTCAATGTCAGCTTCACCATTTTCTGTTATGGCAGCTGTGATTGCTAAGATCATAAAGAATAAATAGTTGAAGTCTTATTGAACAATGGTTTCTCTGCATAGAGACTGCTGTATGTGTGCCACGTAAGGCAGCCACCATTGAGTTCCCATAACTGTATAATTCTAAAAATAATACCTTACAGGCAATTACAAACTTCAAGTACAAATTTATTCAGTGAAGGAAAAGCATACAGATGCATCTTGAGTATATATCAACACATTCATGAACTGCAGTATGTTGGCTTTCAGGGTAATTACTAGTTTAGAATTTCTACTTGCACAGACTAGTGTGAACATGTACAGAATAAAATGGCCTTGGCCATATTTTTGGTATATTGGCCAAGATGTGTCCTAACTGCCCAATACCATACTTGCCATAGCAGGAAATGCTGCAGGTAGCATAAAGTTGCTAAACTCACCTATACATGTTGTATATGACTGAGAAGCATTGAGTGAATACCTCAGTTGACTAAAGGTTTGATGGATGGCAGTAAGGAATATGCATGATGACCAGGGCATATGGAAGAGTGCAGCCTGGAAGGTACAAGGAGTAAGAAATATGAACATTTTATGCATTAAATGAAAGGAGAATAATAAGATGCGTGTCTGTAAAACTCAGAGAAAAACTGTAATTGTTATGAATGAAACAGAGTTGTTGAATACCTGCAGTGAAGTGAATGTGTAAGTTTTATTATGAAAGGGGCTAAAGTGTATATTGGAAACTACAAATTAATGTCATTTAGATTGTTATGTGAAAATCCATAGGTTATGGGTTAACTGTCTTGTTTAATTGTAATAAATGATGACAAAGAAAGAATCAGAAATGAGGAAAATTGTGCTGCGTTCACAATGAACTGATCTATTGAGAACATTGCACAGTTTTTCTTAACTTATTCTGTTAAATGTCATGTATGTTGGCCAAAGAATATAAAAAAGTAACACAAGAATTAGTGAATGAAAATGGTGGCTAGGGAGCATCTGCTTAGACTAAACAGATTTGAATATTTTGCTTATTTTGAATAAATGTTTTAAATACACCATACATTTATTCATATATACATAATTCTTTTGTTTTGTATCTCTTTGTTGCCATCTAGTGGGCATTCAGACTTTATCAGTGCCAATGTGATAGCCCTGCCTATACTATTGCTTATTGAAGCCACTACCACCATGAAATGTCTTAAAGACGGAACATGTTGTGTTCAACTAAAAACTTCATCTATCTGTTTTTGGTTAAGATCAAGAGTGTTTATTTCCTATTTAGGAAATTCTTTATAGTATTATTTAAATGTAGAAAAATTTACAAGCATCCCATCTCAGGCCTAAATTCAAAATATTATTTTATGTTTGATTAATTCATAGATTTAAACTGGTATGTACTCACATTACTATAATGACTTTGATAAGTAATGGCATACCAAGAGTAATCAAAGAGTATCCAAGAGCTAAATGTAGCTGATGATGAGACATTCAGAATAACAACTAGCTGAGGACAAAGTACATATGTCCAATCTCTTTAGAACCACACAAATGTATCTGACATTTAAAAGAGACTGCAATCATAAATGGCAGAATATAGGTATGAAACCATTTTTTTTTTAAATTTGTTTATTTTTTTCCAAACACATAAAACAGACAGAAACAAAACATACATACATACATATAAA
>JAEANM010007766.1:0-17490 GCA_017656035.1 Myanophis thanlyinensis | reverse complement strand
GTATGTATGTATGTTTTGTTTTTGTTTGTTTTGTGTGTTTGAAAAAATAAATAAATTGAAAAAAAGAAAAGAAAGGTGTCTGCCTGATTTCTCTTCTGCAGATTTTCTGCTTACTGTGGACCTAAGATATTTTTTGTTCTCATTGCTTTGGTAACAAATCTTGCACATCCCTGTCAAGGCCATCTTCCTTACTTGATTCACCTGGCTAATATTTTCACACTCAATTGCTTATTATTTTGCCACTATCATTACATATGACTTTATTATTTAGATCAATATGTGGTTCTCCAGATATTCTGGTTTCCTGCTCTTATGGTTCTCAAGTCATCAAAGATCATTTTGTCTAAATGAAGGAGCTTTTAAGCCCAGGATCTTTGCTTTATGGCTGTGCTGACAGGAGCTTGCTGTTCTTTTTAATAAATCCTGTAAACAGCCAGTGGAAATGTCTGTTGAAAGCTTATTTTGTATATCTAAGCTTGCATGTTGTAAACAAAGTGAGCTTTACTGAACATGCCACACATTGTTTACATCATTCCCTTGTGCATCTTGGCTTTTATATTCAAAGTTCCTCATGCTTTTTATCCCATACATTGCCATTAGGTACTTCCTATTGTCCGGGTGATTAAGCTAGGATTATAACGTTACTGCTGTTAATGCACCATGAAGACATCTATAGAAATTAGATTCCATGTTTTCTTTTAGACAAGGATGAAAATAACAGAATACCTATTGTTCTCATCCTTTTACTCTATGGCAAAGGACAAACAGGAAAAAATTAAGAGAAATGTAGCAATCGTCTTTCCTTTAATGAAAACCCTTCTCTTCTGGGACAGATTAGAAAACAAAGATAATTGCATTCCAGAAGAAAAGCAACCTGCTATTCTCCACTAGATTCATAAGTGAAATCATTCTGCTTATTTGTTAATTTGTTTGCCATATGGGCCTAAGCCAATGGCTTCATGTATCTAAAGAGCCTGCCTTTTTCTTTCCTTCTCTTCTCTCCAAGAATTAAAGGAAATGCAAATTAACTTAATCTGACTCCCCAAACTAGTATGTTCACTGAAATGCAATTCACATTTCTTCAGGTTTTTAAAGTGCACGTCTTCTATTTTTAAATTTTTATTTATTTATTTATTTACACAAATTTTTATATCGCCCCCCTCCCAGGGGCGGTGTATAGCCATTTAAAACAAGACACATAGAAAAGTTAAAATATAATTTAAAAGATTAAATCGATGGACCAGATTATAAGAGTTAAAAAATTTTAAAAATTAAAATTTAGATAATTAAATTAAAAATTTTGCAACCCTGTTAAGTGTTAGGCCAGATCAGCTTGCTGAAATATATGGGTTTTTAATAAATGGGTTTTTAATGAAAAATGTATAAAATGACATATATTAATAAAAATAATGTATAAAGAATATATTGTTATGTTCTGGGAAAATTGTGTGTGAAATAAAGCAGCATTAACAGCCAAAAATTGCCCATAATTTTAATTCCATGTGAAAATGAGCTAACTGTCTCTAGAAGTCAAATCCTAGGATTTAGAAGAGATTGCTAGAGATCTGAATTAGGAACACTGTCCCTAACTGATTCAACTGGACTTTGCCTTCCCCTACATCAAGTCCATTATTATCTCTATTCCACCCTGAAATGGTAAAGTACAGGAGTTAAGTACAGTATGACATGCTTCCAAGTATTTGAATATAACCCCAAATAGTCTTCTCAAGGCTAAACAGGACCAGCTGTATTAATTACCTTAAAATAAACTCAAATACTTTGGCCACCTAATGAGAAGAGAGGACTCACCTGTAAAGACCCTGATATTGGAAAAGATTGGAAGCAAAAGTAGAAGGGGACAGCAGAGGATGAGATAGTTAGTGGTGTCATTTAAACAATGAACATGAATTTCGGCAAATTCCAGGAAACCATGGAGGACAGAGGGGCCTGATGTACTGTTGTCCATGGGGTCACAGAGTTGGACATGACTTAGTGACTGAACAACAATAATAGAGTCACAGAGTTGGAAATGACCTATGAAGTCCTCAAGCCCAATAACCTGCACATGACTACTCAGCCTCTGTAAGAAAAACTCCAGTGAAGGGGAGAAATATCATTCCATGTGGTAACCTATTCCATCATTTGACCACTCTACTATCATCTTCCCAATGTCTAATCTCTATATGCATCCTTGATGTTTCTCCCATTAGTTCTAATCTTATCCTTTCATAAAACATAGATTCCAGTCCTCTGATCATCCCCATTACCCTTCTCTGAACTTCTTCTCCAAATCTTTCTTCAAACATAATACCCAAAATTGAGGTGGATTTCAACTGTAGCAGAACGCAGTGGAACAGTTCCTTTCCCCATGAAATAAAGAGAGATGACATTAACCTAGTAATTGACTAGGTGGGTCAGGGGTCAAAAATGAAGCCCCTTTTCTCCATGAATAAAAGAGTGAAAACTGAGGCAGGAGTAGGTCAGGAAAAATGAATGAAGTGGGTCTGAACTATGCATATGTAGGATTTGCTTGGACCCTTCCCTTCCAATCCTAAAGAATATATAGATTGTTTGAAGGCTGGAAGCAGACTGTACATGTAGCAACCAAAGACACCTGTCACAGAAGCGCTGGAGAAGATCAAGCTGGAGTAACTGGAGTCCAGAAGTAGCAGTGTGGAAAGACAGTTGGCAGCCAGCTCAGCTGCCTCTGATCCCCTTGCTGCTTGAGGGATGGAGAGAACTAATTTCAAACATGTGGTATATAAAACCATATGCAAGATGTGTGCTGTGGTTTCAGTTAGAGGATTCGGGAGGAGGGGGGGGTGTCCAGGACAGTCGTCTATACCTCTTGGGGCTCTGTTAAAGCAAATGGAGTACACATTTTTTGCATCAGATATTAAATGCCATCATGGAGAAGGAGGTGACCTGTAATTCCAGGACTCCATAGAACTCATGGCCAAGTTCCAGAACAATTGTGCAAGGGATTAGTTCAAATCTCTGACACAAGCATTCTTATCTTCCTCTACCAGCCAATTGCAAGAACGGAAGGAAAGAAGCAACGTGTATTTGAAAAAAAATGTTGAAAAAAAATAGGGTGTCTAGTACAAATTGGCATGTAGGTGGTTTCCCTATTAATTCTAAAGTAACGTAGTCCTCAGATGGAAAAAAAACCCAGACTGTCATCTCCAATACAAGGATAACATTCTGTCTCTCCCCCATCAACTTTGGTGGACACTTCTTCAGTGTGTGGACTTTCCATTTTCTTGGCAACTGTCTGGAATGCGTTTGCTGTAGCTCTCTTCTAGAAATTAAGCTAGATCAGCCATCCCACAGGAACTGATGGAAAAATTGAAAAAAATATGGCAGGCAACAGAAGATGAATCAGTGAAGGTTCCAACCAAACCATACAGCAAGTCCAGAGAATGACAGAGTGGCCAACAAATTGGAATAAGCCAACCTACATACCATTATCAAAGAAAAAAAAACTGTGTACAGTTGTACAATATCCTTTTGTACAATGTCATCTGCCTTTTAGGAAAGACCAATCCAAAATTGTGCCACAGAATAACAGTTAATAGGGTAGCACTGAAGACTTTCAGAAGGATATTTGGCTCTTCATGAAAGAAGGCCCCGATCAGCATTTAAGGGGAGGCCTTGGCTATCACAAAAAAAGAGGCCCTCAGAGCACAAAAGAAGGCCAACACAAAAGAAGATAATGTAAAAGAAGGCCTCATCTGATAGTGCATGATATTGTGGGCATGATGGCAGCAGAACTGGGTCATGGAGACAGCTGGTGGTTGTGGGTAGGTGAGCAGCAGAGATAAGAGGGTTGAAATGGAGGCAGTCTCTAACTTTATTCCGAGAATGGCTTGGATTCAGTGGGTCCCCACATCACCTCATAGGATTTACTTAATGACAGCAACTAAGACTGCTGAAACTACTGTCGCTAAGTAGAATGGTCATGTGGAATTTCACTTAACATTTCGCTTGCTTAACGGAGGAACTGTTGGTTCCAATAAAGATCATGAAGTGAGAAGTAATCAGTTATTTTTAATGGACATTTGTTTTTAAAAAGCTAACAGGGTAGTCAGAAACTGTTGGCTAAAGCCTTAGGAATCTGGCTGTGGCTAACTGCTAGAGCAGAGAATGCCGAATCTGTTCAATTTGATGGGAATCCAAGACACGGATTTCCACAAAGTTGCCAAGAAAGCACAAATTTTCCCCAACAAAAGGAACTGAGTTTGAGGCAACCTTTCTGCAAGGGCTGATTCACCAAAGAAGAAGATTTTTAAAAATCTCATAAACCAAGTGAGTCAGAAGAACATAATGTGTTCTTGATGCCCATTAAACTAATATTGATGCCCATTAAACTAATATTTTTACCCATTTCATTGCAGTGGGTATGCATGATAAAAACCTTGAGTAAACAACAGGAATTTCAGCATTGCCTAAATGCTTCATGGAAACCCAACCACTTCTCATCATTTAGGTTTTTTTTAAACAAAATAAAGCAAAACAAAAATGATATCCCTAAGAACAAGCAATGACTATAACATAAGATCTCAAACAGAGCTGTGTGCACATAGACAAAAGCAAATGAAGACATTATTTATGGAATTATGTACTGCAGAACTTTGATTGTGGGTTTGTCTTCTTCAATAAAAATTAAAAAAGAAATCGAAATTATCTAAACCTTAGTGCAAGAAAACAGTTAAGCAGGTTAGATTCTCTCATAGCCTCTCAAAAAATTTGCCAAAAGTTGGATAGAGAATGTAGTTTTATACATTCTTCAAAAGTCAGGTACATAATTAATCACCATTTCATATTAGACAGCAAAATCCATTTACAATTCAAGTCATAGTCCAAAACCTCAATCCAGGGTTGAAGAGTCCAAGAAAACTGGTCATAGCAAACCCAAAATCTGGACATCACTTCTAGTATGCCTGTGTAAAATAATCTAGATTTAGTTTGACTGAGTGATGCTGGTCATATTTTGATCGACTTCACTGAAAAACACCTCAGTGAAACTATTTGGGTGGCCTCAAACTGCTATAAGAGAAAACTCCAGTTAATCTTCTCTGCAGGCCAGACCAGAGTCTCTCCAGACTAGATGGATTTGGGGTTACCCATAGTATACACTGAAGCCATCCAGCATGGAAGGCTGTTGTGCACCAAGAAGTCTTTAGATTTGAGTGTGGAGTAGACCTTCCCACTAGTAGTTCCTTTGGCAATTCCTATGGTAATACTGCTTGCCTCTGCCTCTCTGTCTGGGTAGCTAGTCCAGATGGTGCTTTATCTGGATTGGCACACACCGCAGGATTGCCAAAGCAATCAGATATGGAAGATCTTCAGCACATGTATGAGGAGATAAGAATTGCTATGGCAACATTGGTAGAAACATTTTAAGATGTGAGTGCTCGTAGAATGATATTATTGGTCTTCTATAAAGAATGTTTATTCATGAAAAAAAGCCTAGAAGTAGCAATGAATGCACAACTCTGCAACTTTCTTATATGGAATTGAGAGCTACATGTGTTAAGAGAAATATTAAAATAAACTAAATTCCAGAGCAAATGGAATGTGTATGATAAAGGAATGCCACAACAAAACAACAGGAGATAGGGTCATGAATGAATCGGTGCTGAAGAAATGTGCACTGAGTACAAAATTCATTTTCTAATACATATTAAAAAGTGCACTGGTGTAGTTTAGTCATATAGAAAGAAAGAAGATCGAATCACAAAAGAAATACATGATGAAAGGGTGAACAAGTCAAGAAGAAAAGCCAAGAAAATCATGATTGGATGGAGGTGGTGAGATTCTGAAAAGGGGAAGGTGGGAAATTTAAAGAACAAAATGCAACATATGAAGAGATGATGTGTGATCATGGAGGAAGCTGTGATGGATTGTGAAGGTACAAAGGTATGGAAAGAAACAGTGAATGGCTGTGGTATAAACTAGGTTTAGTTGTGTTTTGTTTAATATCACATATTTTTTATTTCCTTGGCTGGCTGTTTCTTATCACTTTTCTATACTCTGGCTCACAGGCTTACTCCAAAGTGGGGAGAATAAGATGACATGCCTAAGCATAGCAAGTACTTGGAAGCAATAATGACTCCAGGAGAATTGTTGTTTAACACTGCTACATCCACCTCATAGCTTTTGATTTCTCTATCCAGCGACCCTGTGGAGGCCATTTGATTGATGGTTGAGGGTTGCTTTCTGAGCTTGGTTGTTTTCTTGCAGACATTTCAAACTAAGTTAACTTCATCAGATTGGTGGTTGTTTCAAGGAAACTCAGTCTGGGTCCAAAAAAATCTGGGAGTCACTAACATTGTCTCAGTCTTAATTTTCAGTTCAGATACCGTGATATTCTATCATCTTCCCAGCTCTTCCTCAACTTCTGAGGATATATTTACATTAATAAGCCAGCTCAAAATTTCCGTGGCCTCTGTACAGTGTTTGATATGGAGATCTACTTAAAAATATACATACTTGGAAGTTGCCCTAAAATTTCAACTCAATAATATTTTGCATTTTTTTTTTGTAAATTGCCTGGAAAGTAGATACCAGAAAAGTAGATAATGACTATTTTACAGTAAAAATATATTAATGTGATGTAATAACTATTTTCAATAAATGGTCATTCACCTGTGCATTAATCTTTATGAACCTAAAGTTATCCTTACAGTATCGACCCTTCAGAATGTGGATGACAGTATTAAAAAGTTTTAAAAAATGCCACATAGGAAACTAAATATCAAAGTCTCATGAAATTTACTCTTCTCTTTTTCCACCAGCATATTATAAGAGGTTTTTATTTTGCTTTGTATTGATTTGCTTTAGGATGGGGGGGGGGGGAAGCAGGAGGAGGAGGAGGAGGTGATGTCTATTCAAGTTACCACACACTTGATCTTGGCCAAAAAGGCCAAAACTAACATACATGTTTCTTTCAGGACTCACTGATGCTTTCAGTGCACTGTGCCAGTTAACCCATTAGTTCCCATTGACAAGTGATTGTACATTTGCATCATGTAGGAATAAAATAACATGCAGATCTGTGTGTGGGCACAGCCCTTCCTGGGATAGTATTTATTGGACTGATCTGAGGAGAAATGGTCCTGTGAAATACTAGTTTAATCACATTTTTGGTTGATTATTTAGGGCCATTTGGAGCTTAAGCTACAAAACTATTTCAGTGATGTTTTTATAAGTAAGAGCATAAGATTAGAAAGCAAAGAACGGGGGGGGGGGGATCCTGAGGCAGTGTCTGTAAAGTGCTTTCCAGAACCATATTGTGCAAACAAGTTTATTATTATTATTTCCATTCCAGATGTTTATAGGATTTCGGTTTTCAAAGTCATTCTTGTTGCTGTTGCAAATGGAAACTGGGAATGTTTGCTATACTTTTCTAACAAGTGTTCCAGAACAATATTCTAATGGGGGATTAATTGAGAAATGGAAGGCTTAATTTCCAGCATCCCTCTTGGCTTGGCTATATATTCATTTATTTAAAGTTTGCCCTTCCAGAGCAAACATAAGTGTTTGAGGTACGTCACATGTTTAAAATGTATAGTTCCATCAAAGAGACAACAGACAAACATTAACAAAAGAGGCAGGCATTCTAGTTAAATGTGTTCCTTGCCACACACAATAAGCAGCCTGCCAAAACAAAAAAATTCAAAATCAGCAGGGGTGTCTGCAGGTGTAATGGAATATGTGGATGACCTTGGAGAAAGCGGGAAGGAGACACTGCCTATTAAACAATCAGAGAAGAAAAGCAGGAGCCCCCAGAGGCTAACAGTCACAGAAAGACCTTAGGTCCCACAAGAATGGTTCAAGCAGCTAAAAGTCGCAGCAGGAAGTCTGAATTTTCAGACTTGCAACTTTCTGTTCATGTAGCCTCACAATAAAGTAGCATTAGTAAATTTGATTGTGTTTTCTGTCTGGTTTACTCAGGAGATTGGCCTATGTTCTCCTACATTCTTCCAAAGAGAGGAATTGCAAGAATGGCTTCCAGGAACCGCTAAGCAACTGGCAGCCATGTTGTTATAACACCAACAGCAAGAAGATGTATAGCTGACCAACTGACAAAATGCCACAACTGGAGCAAAATTTGTTGTGCCACAACACAACAAAAAATGGCTCAATCAATGTTTCTGCATTCCCATGGGAGCTTGTCAGAAATGGTTTTTTGGGGGGTGGAGGAATCAGAATCCACTTCTCTGTTTTGTTGCTCAGTATGAGGTGTTTATGGCAGGCAGAATGGTGGAGTTTATCACTGATCCAACCAAAGTGACTTTTGGTGCTGAGCTTGCTGAAGTTCGCAGCAGCCAAATGGGCAATACCATTTATTGAGGGCAAGGATCCAACGCTGGACTACTATCAAGGCTTCATGTCTAAGACGATTTTCAAATTTGCCTACAAAGATGGTTATGTTTCAATGCCTGATGTAAGCCAAACAGAGAGCTAACACAAGTCAGTACATAATTTACCTCAGAGGATTATCATGATAGTACGAGATAGAGGAGAGACCCTATTCTGCAGCACTGAGATTGGGGGGGGGGGAGGTTTAAGAAGGAATTGAAAACCAATATTCTAAACCAGTGATGGTGAACCTTTTGGAGACCGAGTGCCCAAACTGCAAGCCTTTCGCATATGTGTGTGTCCAGCGGAGATCCGAACACCAGCTGGCCGGCAGGAGGTGGGGCTTCAGAACACAGGCAGCTCTGCAATAGGCGAGATCTTTTTCTTTTGTGAGCTTCTGTTTGATGGCAAGAAATGCAATGGAAAAATGCAGTGGAGCTGAGCTGGGGAGATGGTGCTCATGTCCACAGAAAGAGCTCTGAGTGCCACCTCTGAGACACATGTCATAGGTTTCGCCACCATTGTTCTAAACAGTAATTGTTGGAAATAAATATTTAAAGAAAATATGCTTTAGTAGAAAAGTAAAACAGATTTTTTTAAAAATGTGTGTATCAGGGGTATTTGGTGCTTTCTGAGCTTGCTTGGTTCTTCCAGATGTTATTCTGAAGATCCATTTATAATATTTTATTTTAAAGGCAGCAGAATCTAGCAGAATAGCATAAGTAGAATTGGACATCTGGTAAATGCAGCTGAGTATTACCACTTATGGATCCTACGTGAGCTTCGTTAATAAAACCCAGCCATATATCAGCTTGTTTCCCTATATTCGATATTGTCCTCTGCTCAGGTTGACAAACAAAAGCAAGAAAAGAGAGACTTCAGTTCAGGCATGGGCCTGTTCATTCTAACTCTTTCAATGCCCTTCAGATTTAAAATAACTACAATTATAAGCTTGGAACATAGAAGACAGAATTGTTCTTACCAAGAGATTTCATGCGTCATGCAAGGATGGCATTCAAACATGCCCTTCCTTTTCAATGTTTTCTTTTTGAAGCATTATTTTTCATTGTTAGCTGTAATGTGCTCAAATCCCAGGAAGGGCAAAAAAAAAAAAATCCGTGGGAGTTGATGGAGTGGTGGCAATGCCACTTTCTGATTCCTGATCTTCCAACGGATGTTCAGAGGATTTCAATATTTTTTTTTCCTTAGATGCACAGCAGGAATGTTTATGATAATAACAATGATGTTTATCTTACGAGGATTATGCCGGAGTGAGTTTAATTGTATTAGTCGAAAACAGATCGATGCTGGGGCTGATGTAATATGTTTAGCATCAATATAAAGGTTGCTAAGTGTTAGGCTTTCAAATGGAATTAAGGAGGCAATAGGACAATGGAACATATGGAAATCATTTGGAGTTTTTATGTTTCTTGTCTAGTAAGAAGAATTAGTGAATTTGCTAGTTTCTGCAGGATCAGAGCTGCTATGTGCAAACAGATGGGCCTTCTCCTCTTCTTCCTCTCCCTTCTCCTTTTCAAATCACTGCCACCATCTCACCATTATTTTCTTCTCTCTTCTTCATCCTCCTTCTCCCTTGTCTACCTGAACCTGGCTGTTTAGAGAGCCTAAAGAAGCCTCACAGCTGGCTTTAGCTTGCAATAATTTAGAACATGCTTTTTAATGGATTATAAAAATGGTGGGATATATACAGTCACATCTCAAGCATGACAGACTTTATATAAGGTTGTGCCAAAAGGCTTTTGTGTTGAATTTATCAATCCACATTAGAAATGACAAAATAATAGTGATGGCAAGGGCCTGGATTTTATCTGTGCTTTCTAAGGATATCCTAATCATGAAGAGATGGGTTCTGGTGAAGATTTTGCTGTAATGGAAGGTGAAATCCATACATTTGGCAGTGACGACATGAGGCTGACAAGGCCTTGATTTCACTTCACCCTATATTTGGGTCCACAATCTTCTAAGGACTAAACTAGATGAAAAATATAAAAGAGTAAACTTGCTTTGACATCAGAAGCTCCAAAATGGTTTTTTTTTTAGAATTGAAAGGACACTTTAACTCTTCCCTGTCATGAAAACAATACACATGGGCCCTTGGCTATTTTCTGTAGCTCCTGAAAGAAAAGATTTTAAATACTGTAGTGTCATTGTTTTGAAAATGTGTTGGTTAACCTATTCTTCAAATCACTTAAGGGCAGGATGAAAAATAAAGGGTGGAAGATGATTAAGGAAAGATCCGATCTAGACCTAAGGAAAAAAATTCCTGACAATGTGAAGAATTAATCACTGGAATGGCTTGCTTTCAGAAGCTATGGATGCACTATCACTGGAGATTTTCAAGGAGAGACTGGACAACCATTTGTCTGAAATGGTATAGATCTCCTGCTCAAGCAGACTAGAACAGTGGTGGAATTCAATTTTTTTTTACTACAGGTTATGTGGGTGTGGCTTGATGGGCGTGGCTGGGGGGGTCATGTGACTGGGTGGGCAGTTTCTGTAAGCAGGGCAATAAAGATTAGACTAGAAACAACACAAGAATGTTTTTTTCCTGCCTTCCTTATAGGATTAACCCTGTAAAGTAGAAAAAAACAAAAGGAGATTTCTTCTAACAGCCGGTTCTTCGAGCTGCTTAGAAAATTTACTACCGGTTTTAGCAAATAGGTTAGAACCAGTTGAATTTCACCTCTGGACTAGGTCTCCAAGGTCCCTGTCTACCTTGTTATTGTATGTTCTATGCTCTAAGTTCTTCTAAAATCTGCAGTTTTGATTGGATTTATTGATGGGAGGGTTAAGAAGTCTGCCTTAAATAACTATAAAGATTATTTCTTCTTTCCAAATCTTTAAATTTTTCTCAGCTGATAAGTTTTTAATTATCCTGATTGTGCCCTATGTGAAAAAAAGATGTAGACATATGGTTTAATATGTATTTGAAGAATTTGAGAAGATAAAAATGATTTGCATTTCACTCCAACGTTGATATAAATCTTCCTTTTTTAATTCCTTCATGCTACTTGCATGAATTCATAAAACTTAAAATAAGTGCCTATAGAAGGTACTTACATGCCTCAAGATTTTTACTGTCTAAGTTACAAATTACAATTGAGGAAGGGGAATATAAGTTGATGGGAATTTATTTTGGTTGAAATAAAGAACTTCAGAATTCAGCCATTTTTTGTCCAAGTATTTTTTGTACAAAAATACTTCCACAGTTTCAATCAGCTCACTTAATAGCTTAATTGTGGAAGTATTTTTGTATCCATGTATCAATTTCAATTCTCCACTTAATATCAGAAGATGCAAATATAGAAAATATTAGGTCATTTGACTAACCTTTTTTGTTACCAATGAAAAGCTTCCCCATAATATTAAAATAGCTGGTAAATTTGTTTTGTGATAAATTGGACCTTTCACAAAATGAGTACTTTGGAGCAATTCAATTTGAAATGTAACTGTTTTAAAAACCTCTCTGGAATTTAAAACAGAATTTGGTTAACCTATGAGTACTTCATGGTCTGGGAGCTTTTTCAACTTATATTCTTAATTGGGCTGATCTGTACCGATGCCACTGCTGCTTGTGGCTAGAGGCTTAGAAGAATGAGTTTAGGTTCCTAGATTGATATTCTACTTTTAAAAACAATTGACTATAAAGTTTCACCTACAAAGATGAGAGGGTCAAACTATTTTCCAAAGCACCAAAAGGCAAGATAAGAAACAATGGCTGGAAACTAATCAAAGAGAGAAGCAACTTAGAACTAAGAATTTTTCTAACCGTGAGATCAATCAACCAATGGAATAGCTTGCCTTCAGAAGCTGTGGATGCCCCATCACTGGAGGCTTTCAAAAAGAGATTGGACAACTATTTGTCTGAAACGGTATAGGCTCTCCTGCTTGAGCAAGGATTGGACTAGAAGACCTCCAAGGTGCCTTCCAACTCTATTATTCTATGTTATTCTATGTTGTTTGACATTAGGCAAACTTTACAAGGCCAGATTTGACGTACTTTTATATAGCAGTGGGAGGTCACCACAGAAAAAATGCAAATTCTTTGGCACTTACAAAAATTTAGTTTGACCTTTAAAATGTGGATTAGACAACAAAAAATGTCTGTCATGTATATACAACACCTGACAGAGTGCTTAATAAAGGGCGGATGCAATTGCCTGCTATTAGAGGTGTAATTCAGAAGTTGGAACATTTTACTCACATGAATTTGGACTCATCTTACTATTGTCATATTTTGGGCTGAAATCCACAAGATTCTTAACATGAGTTAGGTCAATTAATGCTGATTAAGGATACATATGCTCTTGGTTATATTCCCAGCATTTGGAATCTATCAAGACATCAAAGTTTTGCTGCTTTTTTTTTTTTTTTGTTCAGGGAGGACAGCCAAAAATATTATATACAACATTGGAAAGACAACTCTACACCTGATTTGCAAAAATGAATTGCTGACACGTGTGATCTGTCAGCATTTGAATTAAGGCATTTGGTTGATTTCAGCGAAAAGGCAACTAAAGATTTTTTCCTCATTCAGGTTAATATTTTACTTTTTAAAAGATGAAATATGTTTCTAGGCCCACACTATAGCATTTTAGAAAAAAATCCACATTTTTCAACTGTTGTGTATGAATGATTATGTGAAGGAAAGTTATAAAAAAGAAGAGAGACTTTGTTTCTTTCTTGGACTGAGGAAAACTATGTTCAGTTTAGGTTCCATGCAATGTTGTGTGATTATTTTCTGATGGCATACAATCCAATATACTTCTGTCAAGCTGTTCCAACTCTTCATTTTTCCTTATGGCTTTTCTGCTACGATGTCTAAAAAGCACTCCAGCAAACAATTCCCAGCTGCCAATGTTGATCCCTTCTGGCTGTGCTTTCCCATGTAACCAGGCTAGGATCACAAGAATACATTGTGAAAGAAGGAAAGAAAGCCAGTGAAAAAACAGCATGATTTCCATCATTGCTGGAAATCACAATAATGAAGATTTTCTTTCACATACACAACATGCAATATATATAACTATATAGACAGAGAAAGGAAATCAGAGAAATGTACTCAGTGCTTAATATTAGCCATGCAGTGTCTTTTGGTTGAGATTTGATTCTTTACGTTATTGTATATATGGATAATGGCCACTGACCTGGTTAGCAATAACAATAGCATTTAGCCTTATATACTGCTTCATAGTGCTTTCCAGCCCTCTCTAAGAGTTTACAGAGTCAGCATATTGTCCCCAACAATCTGTCTCCTCATTTTACCACCTTCAGAAGGATGGAGTCAGGCTAAGTCAATCTTGAACCAGCCAGGATTCAACTGCTGGCAGTCGGCAGAATTAGCCTGCATTTCTGCATTCTAACCACTGGGCCACCACAGTTCTACTAGTTCACACATTTCTCACATCTATACTGCATCTAGATTTGGTCACCATATATAAAAAAGATCTTGAGACTCTGAAAAGAATGCAGAAAAGAGCAACAAAGATGATTAGGGGGCTGGAGGCTAAAATATATGAAGAATGGTAACAGGAATTGGTTTGGCTAGTCTAATGAAAAGGAGGGCTAGGAGTGAGATATAGTGGTGTTTCAATATTTGAGGAGCTGCCTAAAATAGGGTTCAACCTATTTTCCAAAGCACCAGAAGGCAAGACAAGAAGCAATGGATGGAAAATAATCAAGGAGAGATGCAACCTATAATTAAGGAGAACATTTCCAACAGTGAGAAGAATTAACCAGTAGAATGGCTTGCATTCAGAAGTTGCAGGTGCTCCATCACTGAAGGCACTTAAGAAGAGACTGGACAACCATTTGTCTGAAATAGTATTGGGTCTCCTGCTCAAGCAGGGGGTTGGACTACAAAATCCTCCAAGGCAGAGGTGAAATTCAGCAGGTTCTAGCAGGTTCGTTAGAACCTGTAGTACATTTTCTAAGCAGTTCAGGGAACCGGTTGTTAGAAGAAATCTCCTTTGGTTTTTTCCCACTTTACCGGGTTAATCCTGTAAGGAAGGCAGGAAAAAAACCATTCTGGTGTTGTTTCTAGCCAAATCTTTATTGCCCTGCTTACAGAAACTGCCCACCTGGTCACATGACCCCCCCAGCCACACCCACCAAGCCACGCCCACAGAACCGGTAGTAAAAAAAATGGAATTCCACTACTGCTCCAAGTTCTCTTCCAAAACTGTTATTCTGTGTTCTGTGTTTTACTATAATGAGGTTTAACTGTTGGCATGTTGTGGGTACCTAGTTAATATGGTGAAGCCAATAAGTCAACAGTTTTTGTTTGTTGTTTTAAAAACAACTACCAGTACATTTTAATATACTGTACAAAATACACCTTTGTGATTTGAATTGCCGGCTCATTGAGGCCTTGCGATTTGAAACATTGTGATTCCAATAATAGGATTATGAAGTCAGCTGTTTATATGGATAGCAACCATCTGTCTGTGATCATGGCTTTTTCCAGTATACTGTGGTCATAACAGCAATGGCTAAGGCACTCTGCAAACCTTTCAGGATGTTTCTTCTGGTAGGAGGATTTGGTAGGATTTTAAATAGAAAACAATATACAGTATGCAGTTCAAGGTTAAACTGTGGCGTCCTTGGTAATCTCTCAGCTTGGTTGTTTGCTCACAGACATTTCAGTACCTAGCTAGGTAACATTATCAGTGCTTCTGAGCATGCAGTTTGCCCTCTGGTTATACAGATAGTCCAAATTAAGCCCAAATTTTCCACTGCTAAGTGAGATTATTGTTAAGTGAGTTTTGCTCCATTTTACACTACAGTGTTAAGTGAATCACTGCAGATGTTTAATTTAATAACATGGTTGTTAAGTGAATCTGGCTTCTCCATTTAATTTGTTTATCAGAAGATTGCAACAGGCGCTTGTAAGTGTGAGAAATGGTGATGTCTCTTTTTTTTCCAATGCCGTTGTAACTTTGAACAGTCACTAAATGAATGATTGTAAGTTGAGGACTATCTATATATGGTAGCTTGTCCTGCCAGTGATGGTGAAGGTTTGTCCTTGAGTAGGGTATTGTTCTCTGCTTGACTGTTTGTCTGGAATAAATCTGCTTCTCTGGATGTTGGCTGCTTGAGAGGATGTGTTCTGGTGTTTTTGTCTCCTTAGCTTTTCAATGATGTTAACTGATGATGTTACCTAATTGGGTAATGAAATATCTGCAAGCAACCAAGCTTAGAAGATTTCTATAGGATTTGAAATCTAACGTATCTACAGCATGGCAGATTGGGAAAGATTTAATAATAATAATAATAATAATAATAATAGTTCATGGACTGGAAGCATATATGGCTTAGTGAAATGTGTGAAGCCAGACATTGTTGCTTTGCATTATTTCTGAACTTGGTTGATGTGGTTTATTCAGCAAGCCATAGTCTAAACATGCAAAGTGACTATAGTGTTGACTGTTGGGAAATGGGACAGAAGACTGTATTCAGTTGAAGTATACTTCAAAAGTCCACTTCTAAAATCTGAGGATTAGTGTCAATTTGCCGAGTTTCCACAGTCCAGATTACAGGATAGATATGATCCGAATCCATGCCTCAAATCCATCTATTCTTCTTCAACATTTAAACTAACAAATCAAAGTGGGTAGAGTTAATTTGGATAGCCTCTTTGCTTCAACAACAAGGTCTTCTGCACACGTGTGTGCAGAAGTATTCATGCTCAGAAAATCATGACAAACTCCAGATTGAAGCCTTCAGATCAAAGCTGAATGATTTTGATTTGGCAATCTGCTTCAAAGGGTGGTTGATCAAAGCTCTGCTGAACCTCAAGGATCGGCACAACTCTAGTCCAATATATAGTTCATATTCTTGGACTTGGAAAAGTGGACTCTCCGATGCTCATTGTCCCAAAACTATATCAACTAGGAGTCTTGTATAGTATTTAGTAGTCTTTCACTCTAATCCCCACTTAACTGAAATTTCAAAAAAGAAAAAAGCCACAGAATTCCAGACTATAAGTAGCATACAGTGGTTGTTTGTCCCAAAATACCACCAAGCTGACTACAGCAAACACAAATTACAAGCTTTGCCTAATCACAGATATGCTACCAAGTCATTTCTGGTTTGCACAAATGACAGTGAGCGGGTGCAGTCTTGCCACTGCCTGAATTTCTGTTTTGAGTTTCGCAGATACTGTATTTGAAGGACTCTGGTTCAGATTTAGAACAGGAATGTTGTTTGGAACAGATAGGAAGCATTATCTGGGATCCTTCATTATACCATTTGCTGCACATATAATGTCTTTAATTACAGCCATATTAATAATCACACTCTCAGCAAAACCTGACCTGCTGTTAAACCAATTAAGGATACTGCTCCAAAATCTATCTTGAGTATCTTATAAAGCAGCAATATCATTATCACCATCATCATCATCATCATCATCACTATCCTATTTCAAAGAAGACACAATGAGATTTTCTCTTAAAACTGCCAAAATAATTTGATAAATTGGACATTGGGCACCTTGGTTGGAAGAGATTTATTATTTGCTTATTTTATTTTGTTGAATCAGATTTTAAAACTGCCCATCTCCCTCACAGAAGGATTTGGGCAGGGTGTACAAATGAAATATTAAAACCTAAAAATAATACATAAAATTTAAAAAGAGCCAAAGATCAATGTTAAAATTAATTAAAAGGCAGGGATGGACTTTCAGGGCACTGATCAGCCTCAGAGCACTAATCACACAGGCTGTGTGTTTGCTATTTTACCAGAGGGGGGAAAAACCTTGACCTGGCTTTACTCTTTTCTCAAGAATCTCTTGGGAATCATAAGCTGGACATGGGCCACTAACACAGAATTCTTAGAACATATTGAGAATCTAGAATTCCAGGATAAATTTGCAGGAAGTGGTAACAGTGCTTCTTGCCTGAAAGCAAAATGAGCTGTACTACATAGTTGGCTGAAGGAATGCCATATTTTCTTTTTCTTTTTCTTCCTGGCAGGATTCATTGGCCTATAAAAGTTATGGAGCTGGCAGGTGCTCCCAGCAGACAACATGCAATGGGAAAGCTCTACTTTGATGTATTTCTGCCAGATAGACAGCTCTTAATAGCATGATAGCCCTGCCGG
>JAEANM010007765.1:0-17490 GCA_017656035.1 Myanophis thanlyinensis | reverse complement strand
AAGAAGAAGAAGAAGAAGAAGGCGGCTTTTCATCACATACTCTTGTCTGTTTGCTCAAGTTTCACTCCCCAAGGTAAACTAGGCGCTCATAACTGAACAGATCCATGGAGGAAAATTATCCTGTGGCAACCCTGAAGATGTTACTTGGAACCCTGACATATCCCAAATTCTGCTAGGGTTACAGTTATGCCATACTTAGATCAACTCAAATGGTAGAAGAAAATGTGGAAGCTTGCAAGAATTCTGCTCCCAATGAGTGTGTAGCCTCTCATTGATTTATTGTTTTAATGGACTGGCAACATAATATAAAAAACACATATCAGGCTCCACTGACGCCCAATATCTGGAGCAAAAGTCAGGTCTTCACGGGGTTTCAGAAGATCAGCAGGACTTGAAGTCCATCTTGTTCAAGAAGGTAACTGTCATCTTGGAGAAGCCATACCTCCTGAGTCCCTCCAAGTGGGATAGCAATAGCACTTAGACTTATATACCGCTTCATAGTGCTTTACAGCCCTCTCTAAGCTTTTTATAGAGTCAGCATATTTCCCCCAGCAATCTGGGTCTGACCTCAGAAGGATGGAAGGTGGAGTCAACCTTGAGCCGGCCAGGATCGAACTGCTGGCAGGGGGCAGAGTTAGCCTGCAAATACTGCATTCGAACCGCTGCACCATCACAGATTCCTCTGTAGAGGTTACACAGAGCATGCCCACCCTGTCGGACCTTGCAAGAAGGGCAGAAACTTCCAGAAGTAAACAATCCCACAAGTTAGTTGGCCTCACGCCATGTAGGACTTTAGATATGACAACCGGAACCTCAAATTGCAACCAACAGTTTACCCAGAGCTAATTCAGGGCCAGTTTTTTTTTAAAAAAAAATCTTTTTCAAGGACAACCTTGAAAAACCATATCATGATACTCCAAGGAGGAGATCTACCTCCCAATAAGAGTCTCTTGGCTAAATCTGCAACCTGCTTCCTTCTCCGACTTGCATGGATTTTCATTGCCCACCAAGAGTAGGTAATGGAGAAGGTAATGAATGTGGGTAATATATCTGACTATTTTGCTGTGCTCAGATGAGCTAGAAAATTGGCTTCTTGGTATCTGCGTGTTTGGACAGCCGCAAAACTGAATTCCCTTTAGAGGGCGATAGAAGCTTAAAAATGCCAGTTGCCATCATTTAAACAGAAAAGAAAAAACAGCAGTTGGAATTGCAGGTTGGGAAATTAAGGGATGAATGCCATTTTTTAATTCTGCAGTCCGTTTAATTAAAGAGAAGGACCTCAGCTGAAGGATCTCACAGGTTTGATTGTCCCTTTTGGCCCCGTATTGATAGAGAAGAAAGATTTACTTGCTAATGACGAGGGTCTCTTCCCCATTGATCCAGACTCTCATAAACTCTCCGTACATCTTGTTGTAATAATTGCAGGCACTGCCCACTCCCATCCAGAGAAATCTCCCGTGGGAAATAAGGGGGCCAAGTCCCATGCAGTAGCCGGGCCCTAAAAGGTCATAGGAGGCAGAGAAGGGAAGGGAAGAGAAGAAAAAGGAGGGGAGGGAATGGAATGGAAGGAAGGATGAATAGAGAAAAGGTAAGGAATAGATATCCATTCAATTTGGCCTCTGTATGTAGGTCTAAGATGAAACCTTCTGTCATTCTGTATCCAAAGGTCAACAGCTATGCTTGGACAATAGGTTGTCTGTAGATCTCAGCAAATCACTATTCCTTACTTATCTCTTTGTTTAAAATGGTCATGCAGTATTCAGATCAAATGCAACCCATGACTGATTAACTGATTGTTCTGGCACGGTCCTAGTAAATTACAGTTAACATGCCCTTCCTCGGTAATCTATCATTTTTCATACTTCCCTCAACTTCCTTGCTCCAGATGGAGTGTAGAGCTACAACGCCAAAGAAGACACAAGGGTGTTTGGCTGGACTCTGAGAGGAAATGCCAGAGTGAAGTTATGAGATTCCGAAGATTATTAGAGGTTTGATTAGCATAAGCAGATGAGCTCTGGATTGTTTAATGGAACAGGCCCCAAATCTTGCAGAATTTTCCATCCTTTATCATGAAATCCTGCACAATTTATCTTCTTCCCTCCCTCCGTCCTTAGAGATGGAGATATTTGAAGTGTGCACAAGAAGTGTGCAAAATCCTAAAATGCTTGCAATTAATATGCTGAGGGAAAGAGGGAAGACCTTCACAAGGTAATAGTTATATCTGGAGAAGCTGGTTTCTCAGTTTCCAAACCCCCTTCTGGGGTTATGTTCAGAAGAAAAATCTTTGTGTAACTACACATTCTTTACCCTTTACTTTGGATTTTTAATTCAGTCACCTAAACCACCTGCTGTTTCAAAAATACAAAGTGACCAGTATTGGACATGAGAGCCATGGTTTATGTTTCATGAAAAGTGTGAAAATAGTAAACATTACATTGAAATATGGCATGGTGTAACGTATGAATATATGAAGCCAAATATCCGAGTTTTCTCTACTTATCTTCTCACTTAATAGAAATAAATCAACCTTGTGTGGAAGCCTGTTAAGAATTTCATTAGTATGGATCATTATTAGGATTGAGGATATCAATTACAGATGAAGGAAACTCATGAGGCAATTGAGTTTACACTCACTAAACTGGATTTGCATGGCTTATTGAATAAAAACTTCACTGCAATGAGGCCAATTATTCTTTTGCAACTCTGCAAGGGCTATTTTTCAATACAGAAATGACAAGGGAACACAATACATGTAGTCCTCGACTTACGACTACAATTGAGCTAAAATTTTCTGTTATTAAGTGAGACAGTTAAGAGACCTTTGCCCCCATTTTTACAACCATTCTTGCAACAGCTGCTAAATCAATCACTGCAGTTGTTAAGTGACTGTGGCTTCCTAATTGACTTTGCTTGTCAGAAAGTTGCAAAAAGTGACCACACAGCCCTGGGATCCCCACTGGAAACATCATAAATAGGAACCAGTTGCCAAGCATCCAAATTTTTTGATCATGTGACCACAGGGATGCTGCAACGGTTGCAAATGTGGAAAAACTGTCATAAGTCATTTTTTCAATGCCTTTCTCATTTCAAAAAGTCACTAAATGAATGATTGTATGTGAAGGACTGCTTGTATTGTGACTTACAGCAAGTTCTCTTCCGCTTTGGTGATAATAATTGATGGCTGTTCAAATTTATATTACAATTGTTAGAATTTTCATCAAAATGAAACTATTCATTTAAAATAAGAACCGTTTGTATTTTGAGAAGAGACATCTAGCACAATACAGACAGTTCAAACATCTTAAAAATGTTTGTTTTAAAAAATATGTTAGTTTATTCCAAGCCATGAGTTTAAAAAAGCAAGCAAATCTCTTTTCTCATCAAAGTGTTCTTTGTCATCAACATTATAATCTATTGCAGGGGTTGTCAAACTCAAAACCCACAGGCCGAATCCAGCCCGTGGGGTACTTAAATCCGGCCCATGGGTTTGGCCTGGGAATATCAAAGGACTAGCCCACGGTGTCTCTGTGCCCAAAAGTAGGCCAAAAATGGGCTGAAACTGGGCAGAAACCTGGCAAAAATCCGACTGGAAACTGGGCAGAAAACCAGGCAGCCAAAGTGGGCCGCACAGTGGCCTCAGGAGGCCTAGTTTGGGCCCATTTTCTGTTGGCAGAGTGCTGCAGGAGGCCATGGAAGGTGAAAACGAAGTGCGGGGGGGCACATGTGGCCCCCACACCCCATTTTGGCCCGTAAAGTGCTGCAGGAGGTATCCATCCTGTCCCCACTGCCCCTCCCTCATCTGCCCATGGACATCTACAATACTGATCCGACCCTTGAACAAATCCAGTTTGACACCCCTGATCTATTGGATCTATCGGATTATCAACATTAACTCTACCTTTGTTTCATCACCATAGCATTCTTGGCTGATTAATTCTAGTGGCTATGATATGCCCAGAGGGGTGAATGGGGAGATCATAATACATAATATGTAGAATCTGCAATGCACTTGCACCACAGCAACCTGGATGATTTTAATGAGAACCCCAGAAGGAAGTGGGTTATAGCTGTCTAGACTATTTCTTTATGTATGACGTATTTTATTCCACCCCTTCTCTTGGGACCACCTGACCATATGTAAGATTCTTCACTGCACCACCTAAGAGAACTTATTGAAGTTAATTTACTGTAGTTGAAAGGTGATGGATGGTTCTTAAGCTTTAGTGAGCTTTGAGGGGATTTTTATCCAATTGTCCCTAGTTCTACTTAGTCCAACATGATTGCTCCACCCCAACAGCCTTTTTTAAGACGTATCTAAAAGGCTATAGGATGCTATAACAGATTTGGGGGCAGGAGATTTTTCTGAGTTGAACCCATTCTGGTGGAAAGTGGTAGTAGACACATAGTAGCAGTGTTTATGCTAAGGAACTAGATAAGATTTGGGAGGTTTAGCAATAGACAAGGAATTAAAATCAGAACTTAAAGAAAATATAATGAGGTTTGGATGTCCATGGTCTAAATCTGGGGTCTCTGGCCATGGCATTTTAAGACTTGTGGACTTCAACTCCCAGAATTCTGAGAGTTGAAATCCGCAAGTCTTAAAGTGCCCAAGGTTGGAGACCCCTGATCTAAATCCTATTGCAATCCTAGTGTGATGGAATATGCACCTGCAGGAGCAGTGTAGGAGAGTTTTGGCAACCCAGAGCTTTCCCAGTGTGAAATTTTGGGCTCAATTGTAGCTGTAAATTGAGGACCACCTGAAATGACGATAGTCCCCAAATACAATAACAGTAGCTTATTGTCTTTTGGAATAAGGTGAGTTAATCCATATTACAGTGGAAATAAGAAGCACAGAAAAGACAGTTAACAGAGGGTTTATCATTACCTATATATAATAGATAATATTAATTTAAATGAAATTTCATAATCTATCCATATCCTAATCTAATTATCTTTCTCTGTTCTACTATGTTTTCTTTATTCAAGATATTTCCTTAGCAGCTCACAAAGTTTAAATAAATGTGATTTTAGTTGTACAAGTACAAACTGCAATAATCTGCTTTGGTCAATTCTCCAGTATGAATATGGCCCAGCACCACCACAATGTCAAGGGAATACTGGAGATTACCGAAATTTTCTTTGTTTCTGGATCAAGCTTCTTTACTCGTCTCAGCTAGTCTTAAGAGCTTAATATACTACAGTGGTACCTTGGTAAGCATCTTTAATTGGTTCTGGGAGGCACCACAATTACTAAAAAAGATAAGTAGATAAGTACCAAACAAACCATGTGACTTATCACGTGACTCTTTGTTTCAGCTGGGAAGGACTTCCTATCTGTCCCTTTTCCTATGTCAGTGACCTTCCCAGCAAGGCTGACTTCCTGTCTGACCTCTGCAGCTGTCCCCCTACTTCCTTTTGCAGCACATCGAGTACCAAACAAATGATGAGTACCGGGACAACATTTTCATGTCATAATGTGCCAAGTACTAAATTCAACGTTGTGAAGCAGTTGAGTTAATGTTGTATAATGAAAAGGATGAAAAATGCATCTTGTTTAATAACTACTCAATTCAGAATCAGTTTAACTTAGTTTTATTTTGGTTCAGAAACTGTAATTTGTAATTTCTAACAAATCAGCTTCAAATAAAATTTTTGAACCAAATATTTGTACACCTAATAACTAATAACTAAACCGAAAGCTACTGAACTTCACTACCATCAAAAGAATATGGTAAAAAGCCTCTTTAACAGAAAGACAGGACACTAAATTCAACTCTTCGCGGTAAGAATATATAGAATATATTTGTTGTAACATATCTTCTAACAACTGACCATCCAGAAAAATATTTTTCATGAGTGCATTTTTGACCAACAGCTGGTTCTTGCTACAACTGGACACTCCTGACTGAAAAGTACACTCTGGCAAACATATTAACATTTGGCCTGCTTTCTAATAAACCCTTGTTTTTCTAATCAATGCTCTGTTGCACGTCTTGGCAGGCAGACATAGAATATCCAAGAATTAATGCAAACCACAAGTCTTTTTGTAAGCAGATTAAACAGGGAATCTATCATTTTATGTCTATCAGGCTAATGAAACCTATCCAACTCCAATTGCTTTTCTTGCAAAGGGTACGTACGTTCCCATACGTCCATTTTATACAGTCAAGTCACCATGTAGTTTCTTTCTGATTTGATTTTGTGGATTTAACAATACAAGCCAACAATGTGGGTGGCTCTTTCTTTTGGACCCTGTTGAATATTTTCCAAGGTAGTTCAAGCTGTTGATCACCACATCAAAACTCTGCAGTGACAAAAAAAGAATAGTTTCTAATAACTTTCTTTCTTAATTCTTACATTATTTTTAAAATCATGCAGGCATCTTCCTTTCAAAACAAGCATATGTCTATTTGTTCCATTTATTCTTATTCATATGGCGCTCTCTCACCACAAAGACTCTGGGCATGGAACAAAGTTGAAGTGCAAATCCTAATAAAACATAAAAACATAGAATAATAGAGTTGTCAGGGATCTTGGAGGTCTTCTAGTCCAGCCCCTGGCCAGGGTGGGTGGGTGGGACTAGCATCCTTACTGAAGTCCTATTCCGCCATGTCTACATTTAACTCTTCTGAACTACTGATACTGACATGGAAGGTTCACTGCATTGGAATTTGTTTTCCTAGTCACATCAGGGTACTGCTAGGAAGACATACCAGACCCCCGTCATCAACAAGAGCCCAGTGGAGAGATACCTAGCTGTCCACATCTCGCAGAACCTGTCATGAACCCGATACATAGACATTGTGGTGAGAAAGGCCTGGCAACGTCTACCATCTCAGATGTCTGAGAGACTTCAGATTGCCCCCCAGCAGTGCTCAGGAATGTCTACTCCTGCACGATAGAATGTATCCTGACGGGCAACATCACTACCTGGTTCGGAAACAGCACCATGCAGGACAGGCAAGCCCTACAGTGGGTGGTGTGCATAGCAAATCTACACCAAGCTCCCTGAACTGCACTCCATCTACAACAAATGATGCTGGACCACAGCCAGCAAGATAATGACCCAAGCCATCCCAACAATGGACTGTTCGCTATGATATGGACAGGAAAGTGCTTTTGCTCCCTGAAAGCCAACTCAGAGAGACTAAAGAGAAGCTTCTTCCCGCAGGCAATACGGATCCTAAACCATAAACCATAACAATCAGAACTAACAGAACTCCCATAAACTACCTCACTCCTAACTTATTCTCCTACCTGATCTAGACTATCTCTTGCCCTACTACCTATGGTTGCGAATGGTCACATACGTATTTCACTGCATTCTTGTACCATGTGACAAATAAAATTTGATTTGATTTGATTTGAAGACAAGTTAGGAAGCAGGAAAGCTGGAATCCTTCTCCCAAGAAATTCTGATTGATCCTCCTAAACAGCACTTCCTATGTTTTATATAATTTCAATTATATGTATGTCAATGCAAATACAATACTGCACTGTACCACCACAGCTCAGTGGTTAGAATGCAGTCTGGTAGGCTAACTCTGCCCATAGGCTGGAGTTTAGTCCTGCCCTCCATCCTTCCGAGGTTGGTAAAATGAGGACCCAGATTGTTGGGGCAATATGCTGACTCTATAAACTGCTTAGAGAGGGCTGTAAAGCACTGTGAAATGGTATATAAGTCTAAGTGCTATTGCTATTGTTATTGCTATTGCTATTCAGCGATTCCTTACCATTCTTACCGCACTTAACATGGCTAATGATTATGCAACAAGCAGTTTAGAATCTTGCTAAAATATATAAATTGCAATTTAATTTATCATCATATGACTCACAAGACCGGATGCTACTGCTGCTGCTTCTTCCTTCTTCTTTTAAAACAGTGCTAACCACAGATGTCCACATGTGTTCTCACCTTTTATATTTTTCAAAATAAAAATATTAAAATGCATTTTAAAGAAGGCAATTATTTTTTTTCCAGAAAGAATGGAGGGGCAAGTACAAATCCTGCAATGTTAGAGAAGCTAACAGGATTAAACTTCCCTTCCAGCCTGAGAAGATTTTCCTAAGTAGTTTACAGTTCAGCATTCCAAAAACCTGCTGAATTGGCAGAGGCAGATGCAGGGAAAATATGTATCTGTTTATCTTTTGTGTAAACATGCATATTATCCAATAGAGAATTTATATTCCAAATTTCATTCCATCGCTATTGTGAAAATGCTGCGACTCAGAAGATGTTCTGATAAAACTGAACAAAGCTTTAAGTCTTTTGATGGCAAGTTTGTGATTGAAAGACTTTTCAAATTCCACTGCTTAGATTAGTATTTTACAATTTTCATAATACAGAGATCTTTACTGCAGGAGTTTACAAGAGACCACCTCATTTGATTGGGGCTAAACCAGTATGGATTAATGTAAAAGTAATACTGATAATGTTAGCCAGTTGGATAATGAAAGATCTGCAAGTAAAGAACCAAACTTGAAGAGTATTAAAAACTCCACAGTCCAAACTTATTTGATGGATGAAACAAAAGAAAAAATAGAAGCAAAATTAGAAAAAGTGAGGTCTTTTCTCTCAGAATTTACCATGAGGGGGATGAAATTTGCAACAAACTACACTATTATAAACTGTGACAATGGTGTAATTAAAACTAGAGATTACTGACCATGGACATCTAAAAATATATTTAGTCATAAATGTTGCAATTGTCGCTTTGGCAAGAGCTTTGTGGTGATAATATTCTGTGTTGCCAAATTCCTAGTAGGCACACCAAGCCAAAATGAAGGGCTACTTTAATGGATGATAATGTGTCTTCTTGAAAGTTGTGAAGCTGATTGTAAGGGGATGAGGTGGAAGAGTTAGGGATTAATGCACCAGTCTTTTCTAAACAATAAATCAGTTATTAGGCCAAAATGATTAAGAATTTCAGCAACAGTGAGCTTGATAAATGTTGAGGTAGAACAAATGGTAAAACTGAGGACCTTTCTGAAACTCCCAAACTACTTTTTCCCCAACATTTTATCATTTATTAAAAGAATAAATGGTGATCAGATCACAGACTCTGTTCTCCTTTGAGTAAATCATTAGTCACTGAATGGTAGTAAAGGTAGTTCTTGACTTATGTCCATAATTGGGACCAAAGGTTCTGTTATTAAGTGAATTATGCCTGATTTTACAACCTTGTTGCCATGGTTGTTAAGTGAATCATGGCAAATGTTAAGTAATCACACGTCATTAAATGAATCTGGATCTCCCATTGGCTTTGTTTGTTGGAAGCTGTGTGGGAAGGTTGCAGATAATGATCACATTTAATTTAATTTTTATTAAATTTATTAAATTTCTATACCGCCCCTCTCCCGAAGGACTCGGAGCGGTGAACATGACCCTGGGATGCAGCATCCATGAATACATGTTGGTTGGCAAGCATCAAGTTTTGATCATGTGACCGTGGGAATGTTGTGACAGTCATAAGTGCAAGGGCTGGTTGTTAGCAACTTTTTTTCAGTGCTACTGTAAGTTCAAAGAATTGCTAAATAAATGGTTGTAAGCCAAGGACTGACTGTACTTCCCTCCCTTCCACAATACTTTTATGTACATTTTTGCATGTTTTATATACATTGTGTTACATTACATTCATGATGTATGCTTTATATACATTATGAAATTTGTTTTAATTTTCACACAATAGTTATTGTGCTATATTTTATGGTCAGCAGAACTCCAGAGAAAGAGATTAGGAACTGAGCTTTGTGAAAACCCAGAAAAGAGCCCATTCATTCCACCCTGGGAAAAAGGAAATCCATACCGAGTCATCTTGCTGCATCTCATAAAATCAGTTTTGACCACATCTGATGTGCATTCTTAATCATTGCTACAACGACAAATGCAAGTCTTGCAGAAAATATGGAGATCTAATAAAACGTCACCTGTTAATAATCAGTCCATGAGATGAGGAAACTTTGCCCAAGAAGCTCCCATATCAAGTCAAAGAACAATAGCCATTGTCTCCAAAGTGACATTATAAAGTGATGATCTATGTTTGTGTACAGCACCTACACAAACACAAGGATAGGAATATAACAGTAAGCACTAAAGGGGAGTAGCCCATATCCTGAACCTCAAAAAAGAAAGAAGAAACTGAGAATGTGTATATAACTTAAGGAAGAAAGAAGCATTAATATAAAGAATCTTAACAGCCTTGTTGAGGACAAAAGGATAATACAATATTGAGTCTATAGGGTTGAATCTTAGAAGTGGGAAAAATAATGGACAGAATGAAACATAATGAGAAATAATATGGTTGGCTAACTGTCTAGGCTCCTGAAGAGGGATGTAACATTTTTGCTAGAGATTTCATATGCTGTCAAGCAGATGAAGATATTTAAGCTAGTTAATGTCTATTCCCATTTACATTTTCCTGTTCACTGAACTAGTGTCTTACTCAGGCGTTGTGAATTAGATTGCCTTCTTAAGGACAATTGTTTTCCCCTCCTTCTTTCCTTCCTACTCTTTTCCTTGAACTGGTAGATGTTATCAGAACCCACCTGGGTACTGTATATAATTTCATTCATGTTGATTTTGAATTTAAATAAGATAGTTAGATTTTGAGAAATGTGCCAAGTTCTTACTTGTAGTAATTAGAAAAAGATGGTTTTCACACTAGGACAAAGTGGTTTCATGCTGAAATACTGTTGGAAGGATTAAAATGTAATCCTATGAACATGTATGTATGAATAAATCCTGCAAAACACAGGTATGGCTTGCTTCTAAAAAACATGCATGCGATTTGAGAAAACATTTCAGATTAATCAATTTTATTGTAATGGATAACTTGTTTTTGTTCTTTTGTATTTTGCTGAAGGGAATAAAATGGTTATAAAAGTATAACATCAATACTCTATTTCAGCACTTTTCTTTCTGGCTTTCTGTATTTAAATAGCCACGTATTCAATTTTAACCCTTCTGGTTTCCAATTTTGACATCTTGCAGTTATGTATTAAAGCAACTTCAGCTGGATACTCATAAAAGAATGCAAAAAGCTAACAGCATTTTCACAGCACAATCTGATGCATGTTTATTCTTACAAATCCCATTGCATTCACTGGAGTATACTTCATCGTAAGTATATTTAGGATTATAGCTTCAGAAAATCAAGTTACAATCCTGGGTTTTGTTCTTATTCAGATATTTGTTTCCCAGTTAGCTATTGGAGGGAAATAAAAGAGAGGCACAAGAGGCAGGGAATATACACTGTACTGTATTGTTTATTAAATCTTGATTTATGCTGTTCCAAGATTCAAGCTCCACCAGGTATTGAGAATATTATAAGAGAAGAACTATGTTAGTCTGTGAGAATAAAACATCACAAGGGATTCTGGTAGCATTTTTTTCCCCAGTTAACACATTTAATTAAAGTATATAAGCTTTTGTGAGCTTCAGATATTGATAGATGCAGCAGAATCTTTATCATCAGCTTCACTGGTGATGCCTACATTTAAGTAAGACTGCTTTCTTCCCTGACACGTTTCTATTCAGTTTCCAGGCAGACCTCTTCATTTGAATTTGCAGAAAAAGGAAGAGACACTCTTGAAACCGAGTGTCACCAAACAGGACAATACACTGTAGTAATAATCCTATTTGACAAGGGTGCGAAAAGGATAGTCTTCAGCACATCTTCATTTGTTCTCCATGCATTGGACAGAATAACTGAAGCTAGCTGTGGAGCTGAAAGCTTGCATGTTGCACTCATCTGGAAATGAAGGTGACAGCTGATCTATCACTGTTGGTCTCTTCTGGCATCTGAGCTTGAGAGATCCATAACATCTGGAACAACAAAGGTAGGGGGCAGAATAAACAAATGGGTGGAAGCAGCAACTCATGGCCTTGAGAGCCTGATTTAAGAACAACAGCATTTGACTGTTTGACAGCTTTCTGACTCACTGTAATGGGATGCAGCTATTCCATTGGCTTTGCAGGTCCCTGAGAAACGTGTAGAGAGGCTTCTTTGTGATTCATGGGTTCGGAGCTAAACTTATTTAGCTGGCCTTCCCAAAAACCTGCAGCAAGACAGTGAGTTTGTCTTAGGGACTTTCCTAGGAGTGCCTTTTTAAAAGCATAATAATTTCACAATGGCTATGGTGGTTCTTTTTTGTTTTTTGGGTTGTTGCTGACTTTTGGTGTAAGAATAATTTTATGGCCCAGCTCAGCCCATAATCTCCTGGAGAAATGCATGTTGCTCACAGCAACAATGTTTGTTTCAATTGTCAGTGCTTCATATTTTCTTAACAAATAGAGCATCTCACAATACATTATGGGTGAAATTAACAGACCTGTATCTCCCTACTGAAGTTGATCAAAGTGCTAGCAATCTTCAAGTGAAATGAGTATGATTATAAAATAATTTTAAAGTAAATAAATGGGAAAGAAAACAAGGGAATCTCGTTTGATCTTCCTGCAGATGCTCCTTGACTGACTTGACTTGACTTGACTGAGGGGCTGCCACAAAGAAGAGGAAGTCAACCTTTTTTTCCAAAGCACCAGAAGGCAAAACAAGAAACAATGGATGGCAACTAATCAAGGAGAGGAGCAACCTGGAATTAAGGAGAAGCTCTCCAACAATGACAACAATTACCCAGTGGGCATCTTACCTTCAAAAGTTGTGGGTGCTTCACCACTGGACATTTTTAAAGAAGAGATTGGACAGCCACTTGTCTGGAATGGTATCGGGCCTCCCAGTGGTGGAATTCAAATTTTTTTTATTACCGGTTCTGTGGACGTGGCTTGGTGGCCTTGGTGGGGTGGTGGTGGTCATGTGACTGGCTGGGCAGTTTCTGTAAGCAGGGCAATAAAGGTTAGGCTAGAAACAACACCAGAATGTTTCTTTCCTGCCTTCCTTACAGAATTAACCCTGTAAAGTGGAAAAAAAACAAAAGGAGATTTCTTCTAACAATCAGTTCTACAAACTGCTTAGAAAATTTACTACGGGTTCTAGAACCTGCTGAATTTCACCTCTGAGACCTCCTGCTTGAGCATTGAGTTTAATGAAACTTACAAATAAGTACATATAAGATAGTTGATATTACTCCTATTGATATTTTCCTATTGCATAGGATCCCATATGGAGTGTTGGGAAGAGCAGGACAGATCTTGAAGTAAAATACTGAATCTATTCATAAAACATTGTTGGAGATTAATATTGTCCTTCAATCAATGAAACCACCTGCTTCTTCTGCCTCTTTGTCATCCCAGAACAATCACAGAAGCCATTCTGTAAGTACTATACAGGCATTCTGTAAGTAATTTACAGGAGTGTATACAAATGCTCTTTTCAAAATGGTGACTACAGTAGAAAAAAAAACAATGAGTAAAGGAGCATATTAAAAAGACAGTATTCACAAGGGCCTAGGGAGAGAAATCAATTCTCTCACATCTAATTTGTGTCTTTTAAACTTGGGCCAAAAGTTCAGTCTGTCAGTGATAGCCTAGCTGAAGTAAGCAGACATCTAAAAATATTTTCTTAATTTTTGTTCCAACTTTCCCTTTCTTACACAAAAGCTTCCATGTTTCCTCTCATTCTTTAGATTTTAAAGACAGATTTCCTTTGGTGATTCAATATCCAGATGGAGCATAAGCTGATTGCTGACTATTTAGTAGTCACTCCTTGGCTGGGATTTTTAATAAAAGAGGGAGCAGTGGGTTTTTCCTATGACATCAGAATAAAAAAATCTGGTTCCCATTTTTGCATCTCCATGCACAGTGACTGGTTTCCCAAATCACGTTAAACCATGGTGCATTGAATAAACCACAGTTAACGGTTCACATCACAGAACCCAGAATCAAATCACATAGTGACTTAGCATGATATATAAAACTGAATCCTAGTGTTCTATACTTTATAGTTTATTGAACAGGCTTAAGATTTGGGAAAGGAAGAACAGTATTCCGGTCTACAGAGGACAGACATATGTGAAGCTACTTTAAACATATGGTACCTGGGGACCTCAACCATACCCAGTTATGGAACCTTGGTCTACCCCAGTACACGGCAAAGGTACATCAGTGGTTTTCATAATACTTAACAATGTCATTTAAAATTCTGGTAGCAGCATTTGAATAATTTGCAAAGCTTGAGTATTTTAACTTTCAATGGGTATTTTAACTTTCAATGGCATCCCTAGAGTCCAGAAGATGAGTTAACTCAATAACCGGATTAATTTTTGTGAATAAAATAATTCTGTTGCATTTGCATTAGGATTAGTGTATTAAAATGTGCATATACTACAAAAAGTCCATACACAGGACTTTTTCTCCAATTTTGCCCTTTTTTTCTTTAGCAGTGTATGATATATAAATGGCCACCTCGCCACATGTATGAGTAGCTATGGGAATAACACTGGCACAGCTATTGCATCAATGTATGTGCAAAGAGGAGTTGAATTATTTGGGATCCATGTATCAAGCTGTAAAAAATAAAGCTGAGATAGATAGACAGATAGAGAGACAGACAAACAGACAGACCTCATTGGGAGAAAAGCATTTTAAAATTTATTGAGGAAACTCCTTCCTATGTTGCCCCTTTTATAGTATTTTGGGACATTGACAACCATGATTATCTGAACAGAGTTCCACATTTTTTTTTAATGTGGTGACATTTTGATAACATGATCATGGCTGCTAACTTGACTTTTTTGTCATCCACTGGTGGCACCTTAAACAACAATATGCTAAATTATTCCAGTTAAACACAGGCTGTAATCTAATTTATCAATAACCAAGGGTGCACATATCAGTCTAAATTCCAGAGGGAGATCACAAGGGTAGATGGGAATTTTGTTGTTAGCCCATTTATGAAATTCTTTTGGTAGACCTGGCTTGACACTTGCTATAAAACCTTTAGGTGAAATCATTTTAATCTCCAGCTGTTTAAGAAACTATATTTTAGATATTTGTATTGGTTCTATGATTAAGGATCAGATCTGTTTTTATTTTGAACCTTGTTCATATAATTGCTTTAATTAACTGATCTTACTGCTCACTTATTCTGACATTGGCCATGGATATAATCATTAATAGCTACATTTTTCTCTGTTAAAATTCACAACTTCTGGAGGCAAATTATTCCATTGATTAATTGTTCTAATGGTCAGGAAAGTTCTAACTTGCTTCTCTCCTTGATTAGTTTCCACCCATTGCTTCTTATCCTGCCCTCAGGTGCTTTGGAGAATAGCTTGACTCCCACTTCTTGGTGGCAGCCCCTGAGATATTGGGACACTGCTATCATGTCGTCCCTAGTCCTTCTGTTCATCAGACTAGACATGCCCAGTTCCAGCAACTGTTCTTCATATGCTTTAGTCTCCAGTCCCCTAATCATCTTGGTTGCTCTTCTCTGAACTCTTTTTTACATACTATACAAGCAACAAATATCTTGCAAAAGCCAATGCAAAATAAAAATATCCCATAATAGTCAACAATCTGCTTTCATTCCTCCAAATGTCCTCCCTCTCTTGCTATCAGCTTCCCAACAGTTTGGAGGCAGAAGGCATAAAGCCCTTATTATCACCTATGTGGTAATCCTGCTTTGCAAGATGGGATTTTTGCAAGTTGCTGTGATGTCTCCCAGGTTCTCCAGTTTACAGATCTCGAGACAAAATTGTCAAGCCCCCCCCCCCCCAACTTTTTGACAGAGGAAAGTGTGCATGCTTTGCTTTGCCCAGCGTGAACAAACAAAGATACGGAAGTAAGATACAGAGTTTGATAGAATGCCCAACTAAAGAAAGTTTCAAAGAAAGCTGCCCTCCACCCTTTGGAAATTAAGCAACCTCCTAGTCTTGTATCATCCAGTCAATCCAATTATCTCGTCTAGTTTACTAGCCGCTCTATCAGTAGCCTTGTTGTGCCTGAGGGCAATTCTGAAGTCATCTGCCCTAAAGCTGAAGTTTTAAACAGAACTTGCGACATCATGGGATTTTCCAGCTCCCTCAGAACTCTTTTAATGTGGTTGTTGGTTTTGGCCAATCAGGGAAAAGCAAATGGGGATGAGATACGAAGAAGCAGCAACTCCAGGCTAGCTGAAATGACATGCTGAAACGGAATAAGCAGAGCCAGAGAGAGGAGCAGACAAAAAGAGAAGAAAGGAATCAACAGATAGCAATATTTTGACTTTGGAATATAGTTGATTCATTTGGAGGCACCCCCATCGCTTTCATGTTCTGTTCTGTTCTGTTCATATACAATAACTGTAAACAGGCAGATGAATAGTTTGAGGCAGGCAGACCCCAAGGAATCCTAAAGATTATGACTAAATTTTAGAGGTCCTTGGTGTTCTCTGAGCTTGGTTGTTTTCTTGCAGACCTTTCATTGACCCAAACTAGGTGACATCATCAGTGTTAGCATCCTGCCCCTCATTACAACCCTGAGCTACAAATATTCTCCTTTATTGGTATCCAGTTTTAATTTTCAATACTGTAAAACAGAAGGGAAGAATTATTACATTTAGGTTTACTTCCCCAGTCAATTTTAAGGTGAAGTCATTTTCAAGCTGCACTTGGCTTCATGTGACTTTATGGATATCCTTATATCACGTTCCTGAGTTTCCTTCAGAGTCAGAGGATTTTCATCACAACTGCCCTCAAATGCTTCATAACAGAACAGTTGCACAATTATGTCATGGTGTGCAACTGAGCCTCTGTGTTAACTTTGAACTCTGAAAAAGTACAGACTGGCTCTTTTCTTGACTTTTCTTGAGGTCCATAATGTAGTTCTGAGGTTAGAAAGAGGCCAAGCAGCCCAGAATCACAGCCTTAACCTACCACTTACTTTTCCCTTCTAGCTCAAGATGAGTAAGCGCATTAATTTTAAGATTTAGCTTAAATCAAAATGGTGGATTGACTGCCATCACTGGACAGCTTGACTTTTTATTATCCTTGAAGCAAGAAAAGGCCAAACAGTCATTAGAAGAGAACTGAGGCTGTTCCAGAATGCGCTAACCTGAACCAAGAGAATGGCGTGACATCTCAGAAAAATGCAAATGCTCTCGTCAGTGAAATAATTATACTCTCGCTTATCCTAAGTGGGCCATCTCCAGAGCTCATTTCCCATTTCCAGCAATCTGGGAGAGCAAATCTATCTATGCTTCCTAGTAAGATTTGATTGCTTATTTGTACCCTATGACTATCATTTAAGGGTTGTATCTTATGATTCCTGATGTATGTACCGTTTCCTTTTATATACACTGAGAGCCTATGCACTGAAGACAAATTCCTTGTGTGTCCAATCACAGTTGGCCAATAAAGAATTCTATCTATCTATGAAAATACCATCACCCCAGAGGAAAATATCCTTTGAGCAACAAAAACAATGTACAGGTATTTATTTATTTATTTATTTGTTTATCATATTTATATACTGCCCCATCTCCCTAAGGACTTGGGGCAGTTCACAGCAGATAAAAACAAAATACATAACAAGTTTAAAAGACCAATATAAAATCA
>JAEANM010007764.1:0-16725 GCA_017656035.1 Myanophis thanlyinensis | reverse complement strand
CCTCCCCTCCCCAACCCACCCCTCCCAGTGAGCCTGAACAGCGCCTGGAGGGAGCTGGACCCCCAACGTCCCCCCCACAGCCTGGTCTCTCCCCAGCTGCTGCTCTCCGTCCTCGGCCAGATCCTTCTGTCGCTCGCCTTCCAGGTGGGGGGCTTCGTCCTCGTCCAGCGGCAGCCGTGGTACCCCCAGGAGGATGAGTAAGTGGGGGGGGGGCTATGCAGGTGTGGAGCCTAGGAGATCAGCGGCAGGGAGGGAAGGCTCAAGCCGGCCATCAGTCTCCAATCTCTCCGTGCCCACAAGAGATCCGAATCCGGCCCTCCTCGAATTCGACCGACTCTTCTCTGCCGCCAGTTGGCTTTGACTCTTACTACAGGTAGTCCTCGATTTACGACCACAGTGGAGCCCACAATTTATGCTGCTAAGTGAGACATTTGCTGTGAGTTTTGCCCTGTTTTATGAACCGTTCCTGCCACGGTTATTAAAGTGAATCTGTTAGTAACACGGTCGTTAAGCGAATCCGGCTTCCCCCACGGGCATTGCTTGTCAGACGTTTGTTACGAAAGGGGTTCACGTGGGACCCTGCAACCGTCATAAATATGAGCCAGTCACGTGACCGCAGGGAGGCAGCAACGGTGGTCAGTGCAAAAAAACACTTTTAAGTTCGTTGCAACTTTGGTCACTAAGTGAACTGCTGTAAATCGAGGACTCCCTGTAGTTCAGATTCTCCTAGAGAGTTTCAGCTTGCAATCCATCTTCACCATCGTTGGAGCTTCCTGGATTGGGGCTTTCCCCCATTTGATCAGTCCCCCCCCTCCCCCCCGTCCCCTGTCCTGAGCAAGGGGCTGGGGTGCTGCGCTGACCCCTCCCGGTTCCCCCTTTAGGAGCTGCAGCGGCCTCTCCCCCAACGGCTCCGCCTCTCCGAACGCCACGGCCCCCCCAGACCCCGGAGGCCAGGACCCCGACTCCGTGCGCAGCTACGAAAACACCACCCTCTTCTTCATCTCCTGCTTCCAGTACGTCTTCGTGGCCCTTGCCTTCTCCAAGGGACGCCCCTTCCGGCAGCCCACCCAGACCAACGGTGAGGGGCTGCCCCGGCCGGACACTCCCCCCCCTCGACCCCGCCCTCCCTCCCTCCCTCCCTCCCTCCCGGGCTGGGATTGTCAGCCCCTGGGCTGCCACTCCTGGGGGTCGACACAGGGTGACATTGAGCCAGGGGATAGGTGGGAATGGGAGAAGAGTGAGATTCTTTGTTCTGTTCCGTTCTGTAATCTGATCCGTTCTGTAATCTGGTCTATTTTCTATTCTATTCTGTTCTTTCTATTCTACTGTATTCTGTTCTGTAATCTGTTCTGTTCCGTTCTGTAATCTGGTCTATTCTGTTTTCTATTCTATTCTGTTTTATTCCATTCTATTCTGCAATCTGTTCTGTAATCTGTTTTGTTCTATTTTTTTCTATTCTACTCTTATTTCTAATTCTTATTTCTATTCTAATTCTATTCTATTCTTATTTCTATTCTATTCCTGTTCCTATTCCACTCCATTCTATAACCTGTTCTATTCTGTAATCTGATTTATTCTATTTTCTATTCTATTGTTTTATTCTATTTTGCAATCTGTTCTGTTCTATTTTTTTCTATTCTACTCTTATTTCTATTCTAAATCTTATTTCTATTCTAATTCTATTCTGTTCCTGTTCCTATTCCACTCCATTCGATTCAATATCCTATTCCTATTCTATTATTTTGTAATCTACTCTGTTCTGTTCTATCAATCAGAATAGAGTCGGAAGGAATAGAGTAGAATTTTATTCCATTTCTATTCATTTTATTTATTTAGAGTTAGTCCTCATCACCACAATTGAGCCCAAAATTTCCATTGCTAAGTCAGCTTTGCACCGTTTTAAGATCTTCCTAGCCAGAGTTGTTCAGTGAAATCCCTGAAGTCGTTAAGTTAGTCCCATGGTCGTTAAGTGAATCTGGCTTCTTGTGGGCTTGTCAGAAGGTCACAAAAGGAATCCACGGGACTGCGACCATCATAAATGTGAGTCAGTTGCCAAGTGTCCGAATCTTGACCGAGTGACCACGGGGATGCTGCCACGGTCGTGGGTCACTTTTTCCCCATGCGATTGTAATTTTGACTGGTCACTCAATGATTGTAAGGTGAGGGCTACCTGTCATGGACTTTTCGGCCCCTGGAAGCCCCCAGCCGAAGTGACCGTGGGCTCCCTCTCCTCCCGCAGGCCTCTTCCTGGCTGCCCTGCTGTTGGTCTCGGGCTTCCTGCTGCTGCTACTGCTCTGGCCACTGCCCGCCCTGGACGAGCTCTTCCAGGTAGGCCCTTGGCCGGCACTGCCAGGGAAGACGTGAGGGACGTGGCCAGCAGCCACGGGGCTCTGGGCTCCCCCCCCCCCAGCCCGGCCCTCTTATCTGGGCAGCTCCGTCGGGAGCCTGCCTGGGGCTGATGGCGGCTGCGAAGGGGAAGAGGCTCCAAGGGGAGGGGAGGGGAGGGGAGGGGAGGGGGCTCATTTCAGCACTGCCAGCCAGGCCCCCTCCCGGGGAGAGAGGCCAGCCCTCGCCGGGGGCCCCCAGAAGGTGCTCTGGGTCTTGGGTGGGTTGGGGGCATCCCAATGCTGCCGATTCAGAAGCTCAGCATTGAGCTCCGCACCCTCTGCCCCAGGATCTGGGGGAGTCACTTTTTTCAGTGACGGTGTTAACGGTCACTAAATGAAATTTTGCAAGTCGAAGACTGCCTGTACATTTTGGGCAGGGGTGGGGTGGGGGGGAGGGACCAGAAATGAAGCAGGAAGGAGCCTCCCTTCCTGTGGAGTCGCTCTGCCAGGCAGGTGCCCAACAGGGCACAGGGCCTGTCCAATTTCGATCCTTTATGGTCAATGCCCAACCTGTGTGCAGCGAAATTGAGTGAGCCTCCATCGGTACAATCACACAAAGCACAGAAACACAGAATACATGTAGATATTTATATATATATAGACACACACACACATATTCCACTGGTATGTACGTATTGCTCGTTGCACTGTCACTGTGAGTCTGTTGTATGAAGTCTAGTCTACTGACGAACTTCTGCCTGCTGTCTCCACAGTTGGCCTGCATCCCGTACGCCTGGCGCCTGTCTCTGCTGCTTCTGGCCTTTAGCAACCTGGTGCTGTCCCTCTGCCTGGAGGTAACACACACACACACACACACCTCAGTTGGGGTGCAGGAGGGAGGCTCGGTGTGGAAGGGACCCCGGCCAACTAATCTCTCTCCTGCACCCCTAGAACTTCGTGTTGGGCTGCGACATCCTTTGGCAGCGGCTCTGCTACGGCAGGCGGAAGGAGGGCTGTCCCAGGCAGGCTGCCTTCCCACAGGTAGAGCCCTTCCATTTTGGGGTGGTGGGGGTGGGGGTCAAGGGGACCTGCAGCTCAGGAATTCGGCTGCTGAAGTCTGCAAGCTGACAAAGAAAGGCTCCCCCCCTCCCAACAGAAGAGCCTGGAATTTGCAGGGGGGGGGGAGAGGAGGGCTGTGTTTTGCACAGAAGCATTGTGGCCACCTGGCCTTTGACAGCCAGAAGAGCCCCCCCACCCCACCCTCCTGCTTTGCGGCCAGAGAGACCCTGGGGGGTGGGGTGTATGTGTGTGGACCAAGAGCTCTACCGGGCTAACTGCAGCCTCTCAGACCCTTGTTTGATTGTAACAATCCAGAAGGTTTGTGGCGTTTCCCCCTTTTCCTGTTTTTTTTGGGGGGGGGGATTGGAGGGAGGGGGCCTGGGTCTGGCAAGTGGCCATCTGCAGGCCAGGAGGGGCCAGTGGCTCAGAGGAAAGTGGTGGTGGGGGGCATCTGTCAGCCCAGCCCAGCCCAGCTCAAGCCGCTGCCCCTTCTCTGCCCCACAGCTGGAGCTGGGGGAGATGGCCCCTCTGTTTTCCTGCTGCCGGCAGGCGGCCCCCCGGGCCAAGTACCAGCGCCTGGCCCAGGAGCTCCTCTTCGACCCGGACTGGCCTCCGCGGCCCAAAACCAGCACGCAGGCGAGGGTGCCACCTGCTGAAAGCCCCGCCTGACCCAGCCCTTCTGCT
Source organism: Myanophis thanlyinensis (assembly GCA_017656035.1). Classification (NCBI taxonomy): domain Eukaryota; kingdom Metazoa; phylum Chordata; class Lepidosauria; order Squamata; family Homalopsidae; genus Myanophis; species Myanophis thanlyinensis. The sequence goes on along the minus strand of JAEANM010007764.1, from coordinate 12,655 downwards.
TGGCACATGGGGGGGGGGGAGAAGGCCCTCCGCCCCTCCCCCCCAGCCAGGAATCATCGCCTGGAGGAGGAGGAGGAGGAGGAAGCAGGAGCCGCCAGGATGGGGCTGCAGTGGCCACCTCCCTTCCCACAATCCCCCTCCCAGCTGGGTTTCCCACATGGGGGGGCTTCTGTGCAGAAGAGCCTTGCTTGGGGCCAGGGAGAGCCTTTTGAGCCCCCTGGGGCTGGATCCACTGGATCTGAGACTGGATTGTGGAAGGTTCCCCACTGCCTCTTCCCAGGATCCTCCCCCCCTCCCCGGACTGGGTGCCTCCCGCACCATCCCCCAGACCGGCCCTTCCCCCCCCCCCACATGTCCAGTTGCGGGGAAATTAAACGGCCGAACCAGCCGCTGCTCTCGGAGTCTCTTTTTTGGGGAGGGGGCTTGCAGGGGGCGGGGGGGGGAGGGAGGGGGCTCCGGCGTCTGGGTCGGGCTGCGCTGCGGAGGGGGGGGAGGCGGCGCCCCCGGGGGGGCGGGGGGAGCGCTGCGCCTGCGCGGGGGAGGAGGCGGCGGCGGTGGCGGGGACTCGGCCAGAGGCGCCACGACACCCGCGCAGCCCCCGCTCGCCCCTCGCCATGTCCGGCGTGCAGCGCATGAAGGTGGCCAACGAGCGGCACAGCAAGAGCATCACGCAGCGCGGCGGCCCCCACCGAGCCCCGGTACGGGGAGAAGGGAGGGGGGAAGGGGAAGGGGGCGGTGGGGGGGCGGGACGGCCTCTAACCCCCTCCCCACCCACCCACCCACCCGGGTCTCTCCCCCTCCCCCCAGACCCCGCAGGAGGAGAAGGCGCCGGTGGGGCCGTGGCTGCTGGCCCTCTTCGTCTTCGTGGTCTGCGGGTCAGGTAGGCTGCGCTCCCCCGGGACCCCTCGAGGTCCTCCGCGCCCCCCTCCTGGCCGCTCCACGGGGCAGCCCTGCCCCGCCCGGTGCCGCCTTCCCTGCTGCGGGGCGTCTCGGGCCCGGCCGCCCTCCTCCCTCCCTCCCTCCTGCAACTCCGGGCTGGGGAGGGTCTCCCCGGCCTGCCCGTGACGCCCCCTCCCTTCCCCGCCAGCCATCTTCCAGATGATCCAGAGCATCCGCCTGGGAGGGTAGCGGCCGATGGAGCGGCGGTCCCGGCACCGGCAGCCCTCAGGGACTCTTGGAGGGGGGTCGCCTTTCCGGGCCCCCCCCGGGGAATGTTTACAGCCATGAGCGTCGTCGTCGTCGTCTTCCTTTGCTTGCTGCCCCAAAGCGACCCCCGCCTGGACCCGGCGTGGCCCGCTCGCCGCCAGAGCCCACGGACTGAAGGACGGGCTGCCCCCCGACGTCGCTGCCCGGCCTGGGGGGCTTCCGGAGGAAGTGGAGCGGTTTCTTAGGAGGAAAAGCGAGCCAGGGGGGGTGGGGGGCAACCTCTGCAGCCGGTGGGGCCGGGGCGTCTGCTCTGGAAGCTTCCTTTGCTCCGTGTGTTAAGCCCACCAACCCTTTTCCCTAGCCATCTACCGTTGAGCTGCTGAATAAAAGTATTACCATCTTGGGCAATTTGCCACAAGCGGAATGAATGTGATTTTGTAAGAAATCGCTGTTTTCCTGCCAGCTGCAAGCCCCCCCCCTCTCTCAAAGGGGTCTTCCAGAAGAGAGTCCGGGCCTCAGGCAGGGTCTCTTTCTGTCACCCACATCCAAAGCCTAGAAAGGCCTTCCCCACCTGACCAACCCACTAACAGCTGGACTACAGCCTGGTCACTCCACTCTCTGGGCTGAGGCAGCTGCTGCTGTGTGTGTGTGTGTGTGTGTATAACTTCCACACATACAGCTGCTGCCTCCACTTCCCGCTCCTGATGTGCCAGAGAAGCAGCTCCGAGAGAGGATAAGAGTGCTGAAGAGGGGGACTCAGTTGATCCAGCCAAACTACCAAGTCCAGGAATCCACAAGCCCATCAGCCTCGTCTGGAAACTGCCAGGCTGCTCTGGCTCTAAGGACTGGGGAATTAATTCTGGAGAGAGAGAGAGAAGTTCCCGAGGATGGGCTCAGGCCAAAAGTTCAGAAGAATAAATCTCTGGTCCCAGTGACCGACCCAGACTGGATGTTGCAACGTTATAATGGGACACCTCTATTTGCCTTCATTTGCACAATAGGTCATGTTGCCAGGCCAGGGGCAAGTTTGTCCTTCCTCTGAGTTCGAATCCTTGGAGAGCCAAGAAGGATGAACGTCCTTGGGGGGGGTGAGAAGGGTGTCAAGGTCCCAAGTCTTTTTCCTTACAAAGCCTCCCACAAAAAGTCTCTGGACTGACTTTCGAACAAGGAGGGCAAAGCCTCCATCAAGGGGAGCTTCCTCTCTGGGCACTGCCAGTTAACTCTCAGTTTGGGCCTCCTGGGACTTTTTTCAAGCTTCCCAGCTCTAAGCCCTGGGATTTCCTGGTGGTCTCCCATCCAAGTACACTCCAGATCTGAGCCTGCTTAGCCTTTTGTAGATGAATCCAGGTTAACCAAGAAGGTCGTGGCCTAAAGACCTAATGGAGGAAGCAGAATTTCCTGCTTGCTACGGGTGCAATGGGGGAAAAGGCAGAACGAAGTTTGCAAAGTCTGTTCAAAGGAGAGGAACCCCAAACTGAAAATGGTCCAGGAAGTCCCGCCTCCCTCCACGTGGGCAGGAAGAGGCGATCTGAACCCGCCAATGACACCTTGCGAGGTCGGGCAGGTGACTCTTCACTTTCCTAGCTCTCCGGTCACCGTTTTGGCGGGCTAGTCAACCCAATTGCCGCTCTAGGCTTATTCTCGCCTTGATGGTTGAAGCGCGCTTGGCCCAAACGTTATCCGGAAATAGAGCTCCGAGAGGCTAGAGCGTCCTTCTGAGCAACACACATTCCCTCTCCTCCTAAGTGGGCCAACATCCAGGCCGACCACCCGCCAATTTAACCCACGTGGCTGTGGATGATGGGAACTGTCCCGCGCTAAGCATCGCACAACACGAGAACCGGCGGGATTAGAGAACCGCCAGAAGCTCGCTTAGCCCCCGCCTCCCTCTGACGCAGCTTCCGGCGTATTTGACCCTGGTCTGGAGGCGGGGCCGGAAGTGCGTCCTACAGAGGCGGCGGGCTTCCGGCGCGGGGAGCGAGGTGACCGCGCCGCTGAGGCCGCTTTTCGGATCCTGCAGCCTCTGATCGCCGGTGAGGAGATCGGCCGCCCCGCCTCGCCTCGCCTCGCCTCCCGGCCCGGCCCGACCCGTTTCCTTCGCGGGGGTGGGGGAGGCGCCGGTCCCATCATCCGCGGCTGTGCCTTCTGGGGCCCCGGGGGCGGCTCTGGGCCCGCTTCCCTTCCTTTAACCCGCTCGGGCGCTGGGCGCCGCTCCGAGTAACTGGCGCTGCGGGAGGGAGGGAGGGAGGGAGGGAGCTCAGCCGAGGAGATTATATGTGTTATATGTGTATGTATATATAGATGTATGTATGTATGTATAGTATGTGTGTATGTATGTATCATATCATACATGTATGTGCATAGTTTGTACATACACACACACAAACGTGTATATAGAGGGAATAAAGTGAGGGAAACTGGGGGGGGAACAAAAAGGAAAGAGCAGGGATTTCCAACTTTTTTTCGGTGCAATAAAATAGTAGCAAAGGCATAAAATCAACTTTTTAGTCTTGCCAAATAATGGCTGTTCATTTCTGTAACAATAACCGACCAACTTGACTCCTGGGATGTTGCAATCTCGCCAGTCCCTCAACAGTGAGACGGGCAGGTTACAAACTTAATAGTAAATCAGTTCCCACAAACACAGGATTCTCCTCCCTCCCCTTCTTGAAAAGCGACGGGTGTGTGTGTGTGTGTGTGTGTGTGTGTGTCCGTGTCCTTGAAGCTTCCTTTGTTGCTAAGGGAGGCTGGACCCATTTTAGCGCTCCTGCCCAGGGTCCCTCTGCTCCTTCCAGGCAACCCATCCGCTTCCCCTGCGGCCAGGCTGATCCCTGCTTCATCCTGTCTCTGCCTTCCCTCCCTCCTGCTCTCCAGATGGTCTTTGCCCACCGCCATGGGGGACAGCGATGATGAGTACGATCGCAGGCGCAGGGACAAATTCCGACGTGAAAGGAGTGACTACGATCGCTCTCGAGAGCGAGATGACCGACGCAGAGACGACTGGAGTGACAGGTGATCGCGGGGGGGGGGGGGCAAGGGGAGAAAGGCCAAACAGACTGAAGGTGTGTCCTTCGATTTGGAAAGTAGGTAGGACTAATAAAGGAGAATATTTGGCTTGAAATCAGGAGTCCATCACTATTAGAAATGTAAGCCCCACTCTCTTCTAGCGCTGATGACATTCCCTAGTTGGGTCTTAAAACGTCTGCAAGAAAACCACCAAGCTCAGAGAGCAACCAAGGACCCACAGTTGTTCTCCTTCTCCACGCCCTTCCAGCACTAATGATGTTGCCTAGTTTGGGTAATGAAACACCTGCAAGAAAACTCAGCTCAGGCACCACCAAGAACCCCTCGATGTATTCAGGAAACGTATCCAGGGTTTGCTAGCAAAGAGACCTGCACAAAATACATTGAGGCTTATACTCATAACGTGTGGAAAGGTTGAAGCTGGTCAAATTGGAATTTTTAGTAAAGCAATAATGTTCTTTGTGCTGCCAAAATAATATTTAGTGGGGGTGCAGGGGACTAAACCATTGCGTTAGGGGCACATATTAGGTGCACAGACGATGCTCCCACGATTTAGAAAGAGGAGCTAGGAAACAGCGTCTGCCTGCGCTCTCCTGGAGATTCGAATGGCTTTTAGCAAGCTGATCAAAACAAATTCTTTGGGTTTCTGGCATTTGGTTTCTGAAGTTGCCAGGGGATGTTTCCTTGTCATTTTTATGGTTGTAAGGCTCTAAGCATGTGTCATGCTGCAAGGAATGCAGGCAGGGCCAGCAGGATGCTAATATTGAAATCTTTCCTCCCGCCAGGGAATGGGACCGAGGCCGGGAACGCCGGAGCAGAGGAGAATACCGTGACTATGACCGGAGCAGACGGGAACGCTTCTCCCCTCCTCGTCACGAGCTGAGCCCGCCACAGAAACGCATGAGGCGGGATTGGTGGGTTCTCTTGTTGTCTCTTCCATGGGGCTGTTTTGCAGTAGGCCAAATACTGCACTGGCCACGGTGGGGGCCCAGGCGCCCTCAACCAGGGGGGCCAAATACCATCACCTAATTGTGACCGTGGGGTCGAAAAACGAAGTAAAAAATTATATTTGCAATTTAGGGATACGTTTGTGATCTTCCTGTTAAAATTTCTCAGTTCAAAAAGTTCAAAAAACTTTATTGTCAATGCGCAACATGTGTACAATGAAGTTGAATGAGCCTCCATTGGTGCAACCACACAAGAACACAGAATATATCTCAAGACTTAAAAGAAATCCCTAAACCCAAGTAAATAATAGAGCTAGGAGCACATTTCCACCGGTATATACATATTGCACGTTGTAGTGGCAGTGTCATATTAAGTGTTATGTTGCATTTATTATGTTGCATTTATTATGGTGTTATGTTGCATTTCAGATTTTATCTTCTCGTTTTGTGTTGTACCCCTGTGTTTACTGAAATATGTGAATGTGCCATAGGATAAATCACTAATCATTTGTATTAGGTGGGCTTTGGGTCTGTCTCCCCACAGAGATTGCTCCAGGGAGCTGAGTGAGCCTCCTGCTCTGTGGGTTTAGTGGCAAGCCCCTCTCTCGGGAGAGGGAGGCCCTTTCTGCGCACGGGTGAACTGATGTCGTTTTTCCTCCTGCAGGGATGAGCACACAGCAGATCCCTATCACACTGGCTATGAGATGCCTTACAGCGGGGTCTCTACTGGCCCATCCTATGGGCCTCCCCAGCCTTGGGCACACCCCGAAATGCACGTGACACAGCACCACATCCTCCCCATCCAAGCCAGGTAAGCAGATTCTGGGGGCCGTTCTCTGCCTGCCGTTTATTCTAAACGAAGAGGAGGAGGAGGCAACAGTGAAAATGCTGTTGGGGGAGGGGATTTTCAGAAAAGCCCCCGTCCCTTAGGGGGTTCTGCAGCTGAGCTCTTTTTTCTTCTGCGCTTTGGGCTGCTGGCACAGCTCCAGGTTTCCTAGTGAACCATTTAGAGCTACCCTCCAGAGTTTCCTTGCCCTTGTGGCAGTCGAGATGCCCTGGGAAGGTCACGGCGTGCCTGGCAAGGTGCTAGTGTCAAAGGAGGGAGATGGCTTTCTCCGTATTCAGTTCTTCTTGCTTCTAAGCGCTGCTTGAGCTTGTGTTTTTACTCTTTTATTTTGTGTGCTTTTTTTGTTCAAGCAAAATATTCCATTCCATTCCAATTCTGAATTCTATAGTCTAGTCTCCTATTCCTATTCCATTCTACTCTACTCCTATCCTATCGTATCGTATCCCTTTCTGTTCTGCATTCTAGTCTATTCCTATTCTTATTCCATCCGTGTGCAGAAACACAATGGCAATTTATAGCAATGGTCTCCAGACCTACAACTTCAAGACTTGTGGACTTCAACTCCTAGGATTCCAAAGTCAATTCCTAGAACTGACCTTGGGCCAATCACCAGGAGATGCTGAGTTCTGGTCCTGCCTTAGGCACGGAAGCTGACTGGGTGCCTTGGGGCCAATCACCAATCCACAAGTCTTAAAGTTTGGGGAGCCCTGGGCGACAGATGCTCTTTTAACTTTCTCAGTGTTTCTCTCGCTTTGATGCTTCCAATCTCCTCTCTGCCCGCTGTGTTATCCTTGGTGCTTAAAACGGCGGGAAGGATGTGGTGGTGCCAAGCTAACCCCCGCTCTTCCTCCTCCTCCGTCCAGGTTGGGGAATATCGCGGAAGTGGATTTGGGCATCGCTCCCCCCGTCATGAAGAATTTCAAGGAATTCCTCCTCTCCTTGGATGACTCCGTGGACGAGACGGAAGCCGTCAAGCGCTACAACGACTACAAGCTGGATTTCCGCCGCCAGCAGATGCAAAACTTCTTCCTGGCCCACAAGGACGAAGAGTGGTACGTCTCTCGTGGGCTGGGCTGAGATGCCCACCGGGCAGGGCAGGGCAGGGCATTTCCCCAGGTGCTGCTGGTTCCTCCTGAGAGGAAAATCCCTGGAGAGAAATGGAGGCCTCAGGCATGGGTGGGGTGGGATGGGGGGGTTCCTGGGTTTAGACTCCAAGGAGAGCTTCTGGTTTCTTTCAGAAATGTCCCCCCCCCCCCCCCCAGGGCCACACCTATCCTGGCTGGTCTGCACAGGTACTCATCGACTTATGACCACAACCGAGCACCAACACTTCTGTTGCTAAGGGAAACTTTCGTTGAGTGAGCTTGTAACTTTGAGCGGTCCCTCAGTGAATGGTCGTAAGTCGAGGCGCACCTGTACGTGCCCAGGGACATGTAAGGGAGACAGTTGTCCCTCAGCACTTCCCCTCCCCCTGGCAGCCTCTCCTTCTCCAGGGCGTTGCTTGGAAAAGGAGGGGGCTTTCCCACACCGGGGGGGGGGGGGGGCCGGGGGCTCGGGTTTAAATAAACCAGGCAAGGCAAGGCAGCAGCGCCCGATGAGTGGCAAGCTCCCCTTTTAAGGGAGCGGCCCCGTTTCCTCTCCGGTCGCTCGGGAGCTGTGATCCCAAATGTCAGCTGAAGGAGCAGGAAGACCCTTCCCTCCCCAAGGGTGCTCACTCCCCCCTCCCCCCTTTACCCGTTGATGCCGAGAAAGAGCACTTGACCAAAGACACGGGCAGCGCAGCCAAGATCGGAGAATCTGCTTAAAGGTGGGGGAGACCAGGGAGGGAGGGGCAGAAGGCTTGAGAAGTAGCAGCAGCAGCAATGCCTCCAAAGGGGCCAGAGGGAAGGGCCCAGGGCCCCCTCCTCCCCCTCCCCCCCCCCCGTGAGAGAGCAGAGGGAGGGGGGCCAGCCGGTCTCTCTCCTTCTGCTTTGAGGGCACGATTTGCCGATTCCATCCGAGAGAATTCAGGGCTGGGCAAGGAGGTCACTTATTTCTTGGGTGGGTTGATTGGCTTCCCGTCTCGCCCAGGGGGGGGAGGGGGGGCACTCCAGGCAGCTCCCCCCCCCCCCCGTGAGAAAAGGAGGGCAAGGAAAGGAGCACAGACGGAAGAGAAGAAGTAAAAGAATAGAACCCACCCAACAAAGAAGAGAAGAGACCCTTCCTCTCCTCTCTCTCCCCCCCCTCCATTGCAGCCTCTGGGTCTCTAACCACAGTACCAAGCCGGCTTGATTGAATGAGGCGGCCCGCCCTTACACAGGCAATCCCTGACTTACGACCGACGTTGAGCCTGACATCGGGGTAGTCGAGCGAGACCTTGGTTAAGCGAGGTGGAGCCCGTTTTATAACCTTCCTTGCCATGACACGGTCATTAAGTGAATCTGACCGCGTCGGCTTTGCTTACCATCATAAACATGAATCGATTGCCAAGCGAATTTTGATTGCGTGAACATGGGGGGGGGGTTTACGACAGTCGTAAGTTGCTTTTTTTTAGTGCCGTCGTAACTCGGAACGGTCACTAAATGAACATCTGTAAGCCAAGGACCGCCTGCCCCTTGTTCTATCTACCGTTGCTGCTGGGGTCACTTGGGGGGGGAGGGGGAGCAGGGGGGCAGCTGCAGAGGCTGGAAGGCAAAGGGCCCAGAATCCCACGTGGTTCTTCCAGCCCTGGGGAAACCGGGGGCCTGGTGGGCTGCGGAGGGGGAGGGGGGGTCATGGAGAGAAGGCAGGGGCTGCCCCCCCTTCCCCAAAATCAGAGGGTCCTTGGCCCAAGAGAAGGCCCAAAGGACGGACACGCCGGGGGGGGAGGGGTGTCTCGATGTACCTGTGTCTCTTCGCTTTAACCACTTTTATTTCCTTAATAGCTTTTTTCTTTCAATTTCCTTTTGTTTTGGATGTTAACTGTAGTAACACAGCCTTTTCTCCCCTCCTCCCACGAACCTCTCGCAGGAGACTCCAAAATTCAGCCGTCCTCAACCGGGAGAATCCATAAATAAATCAAAAAAGGGCCCAAGAGCCTTGAATCTGGTTTTCTTTTTCTTTTTTCATTTTTTTTCCTTCCTCTCTCGGCTGGTGATTTTTTTTTTCCTCCGTAGCTCAGCCAGTCAGGGCCTTCACTGTGCACAATGCAGTGAGTAGCTGAATGTGAATCTGTAGGAGGTAGACATCTCAGGTCCGTGCAGGCGGCTCCTTTTTTTTCAAGTCCTGCACCCCCAGCACGAGAGAGAGAGAGAGAGAGAGAGATTCCAATGTTCCTAAATCCGGGTGGTTTTTCTTAAAATCCGCCGAAGAAAACTCTCTTCGCTTGGAAGGCTCGCAGTGTGACTCCCTCAGTGTATGTATGACGTGTTCTGTCTTCTTAAATCAGAGCTGAGAGAAAGGAAGCTAACTTTTCTAAGGGCTCGTTTCCGGTTGGCGAGGCCGAGTGATAGAAGGCGTGCTTTGGCTTTGGTGGTGTCCTCTCGGTCCCTCCCGTTCGATTCCTCTTCCCCCTTGCCTGCCTGCCGCTTCCACAGCCCTCCCAACAGCAGCACCACTTGGCACCACTTTCCCCTTAAGGTTTGGCGCCTGGGGTGCCTAGCAGAGGGCCTATCCCCAGCCCAACCAGCAGAGGGCGCAAGCTCCCCACACGAGGTGACAGCTCTCTGACCATGGCCCACCAGCAAGATTCTGGTGATTCTTCTGGGGCAGCCCAGAGGGGCAGGCTTCAGGAGGGTGGGCCACGTCTGGGGCGGGCGGGGGGAGCGGTAGGGCCTCACTGGCAAACATTAGAACCTCTTGGCAACTTTAAGGCCTCTGGACTTCAACTCACAGAGTGGGGAATTCTGAGAGTTGAAGTCCAAAGGTCTCGACGTTGTGGAGTGGGAGAGAGCCCTGCTCTAAGCGAAGACTACAAAGCAGCAGGCCCAGCAGCTCCCGGGGGGGGGGGGGGGAGGCCTGTCAAGAGGGGAGGGGGGCTGAAATCCAGAGGGGGTCCGAGCGATGCCTTGTGGGGCCAGGGATGGGGTGCGATGCGTCTCTTTTGCTCGGGGAGAGCAGCGCCTGACACCCCCCCCTGTGTGAAGGGAAACTGCGCTCATCCTCTCTGCCCCCAGGTGCCAGGTTGGGTGGGGATGATGGGCATTGGCATTCTCAAGCATTGGGTAGGTGCCCAGGTGGAGCCCCCCCCCCCAGCCAATTAGAGGCAGCAAGTGAGCTGCGTTGAAGGTTCAGGAGGAGGAGGAGGGGGCACCCCGGCTGCCCCCCTTGGCAGGAGAGCTCCCTTCCGAGATCTGCACCTAACAGCTGGGCTGGTAACCAAGATTTTTGAATGTCCAGTCCGGCCCACCTCTGGCTGGTTCTTTTAAGGTCTCCAGGTCCCTCCTGTCCATTCCCCACCCCCACCCCACAAGGCCCCCTTCTTCTCCCTGCCACTTCCTTCCCGAGCTTTGCATGTGTGGACGGACGGTGCCCGAGGGGCAGTGCGCTCTGTTCCCCTGCGGCTAAGGCCTCGCTCTCCCCCCACCTTCTCTCTCTCTCTCTCTCTCTCTCTCTGTGCTCCCTTCCCTCCTGGCTTGGACCCCGTTCAGGTTCCGGTCCAAGTACCACCCGGAAGAAGCCGGACGGAGGAAGCAGGAGGCCCAGAACGCTCTCCAGAACCGGCTCAACGTCTTCCTCTACCTGATGGACAACGGCTGGTTCGAAGGCCTGCAGCTGGACATCGACAAGGCCAATGCCATCATCAAGGTCCTGGATGCCGGTAGGTGGCTCCCTGGCACAGCAGCAGCAGCAGCCTTGGTCCCCGGTGCTCTCGGCCTTGGGGGCGCAGGCCCACCCCACCCCACATTGGGAAGGGGCCTGGGGTCTTCGGGGGGGCAGAGTGGGGCTTGGAGGGAAGGAGTAGGGGGCCAGGCCTGTGTGCGAGTCAAGGCCTGCTTGCCCAGCTGTCATCAAGATGGAAGGCGGGACGGACCACGACCTGAAGGTGCTGGAGCAGGAGGAGGAGGAGGAGCACCCCGAGAAGGCGGAGCAGCCGGCCAAGAAGGAGGAGAACCGGCTGCCGGAGCAGAAAGCCTCCTCCGAGAAGGAGGAGAAGAAAGAGGAGGCCAAGAAGGCCAAGGTGGGTGGGGAGGGGGGCAGCGGGGGGTGGGGGCAAGGCCACCTCTCCCCTCCCCCAGCTGAGCACCAGGTCAGTCTCTTGAGTGACCGACCGACCGACCGACCGACCGACCGGGCCTCTTTCGCAGACTGCCGAGGAGGAGGCAGCGGAGGAGAAGGGCAAGAAGGAGGAAGAGGAGAAGAGGGCGGAGAAGAAGGAGGAGCCCGAGAAGGAGGCAAAGAAGGTGGGTGGGGAGGGGTCCCTCGGCCCCCACCACATCGCCATCAGGTCAACTGGGGGAGTGTACAGGGGAGAGAAGCGGGAGAGGGAGGCCAGCCAGACGGGGGGGAGGGGGAGGGATGTAGGACGTCTTTCTTGGAGGGGAGAGAAATAACCTGGGGTGTCCCAGGAGACCCCCCCCCCCTTTGAAGGGGCAGGGGAGGGGGCTTCAAGCCAGCTGGGGAGGAATGCCTGCAGGCCTCCTTGTTTCCAGCTCTTTTGGGGTAGGGGGAGAAGCAGGAATGTGGGGACACACACAGACCCTCCCTCTCCTTCCTTCCTCCCTTCCTTTCCTCCTTCCACTCTTCCACCCTCCCTCCCTTTCCTGCTTCCTTCCTTCCTTCCTTCCCTCTTCTTCCTTGTCCTTCCTTTTTCTTTCCTCCTGTCCTTCCTTTCCCATTATTCTCTTTCACTTTCCTCCCTCCCTCCCTCGGGGTTCCAGGGCCGGGGGCAGAGGTCTTTGGCCTCCAGGATGCGTGTGGGACCCTCCCCTCTCCTTCCCAGGCCAGGCACAAGCGGAAGCGCAGTGGGAACGACAGCTACGACGAAGGGAGCGTTTCGGAGTCCGACAGCGATTCCGAGGGTGGGCGCCCCCAAGGAGAGGAGAAAGGTGAGGAGGAGGGGAGGGAAGCCCTGCGGTGGGGTGAGGGTCTCGGGGGTGGGGGGTCCCATGGCCCAGCCTGATCTGCGTTCCCTGCGGCCACAGACAAGAAGCCCAAGGAGGAGCCGGCCGGCCCAAAGGACGGGGAGGGGTCCCCCAAAGGGAAGGAGAAGGACGGGGAGCCCAAGCCGCGCGCCCTGCACAAGACCTGCTCCCTCTTCGTGCGCAACATCGCCCCCAACATCCCCCAGGCCGAGATCGTGGCGGTGAGTGGGGCCCTGGGGGAGGGCAGGGGGAGGGATTGTGCGTCCATCTCAACACAACCACACACCCACACCCACACCCTCTCCGCTTCCTCAGTTCTGCAAAAGGTACCCAGGCTTCATGCGAGTGGCGCTTTCGGACCCTCAGCCAGAACGGAGGTGAGTCTCCTCGGTCTCCTGCCCCCCCACCTCCCTCCCCCATCCCTCCTGCTACCTGTGCCGAAGTAAGATTTTTTTTGAGGGTGGGGGGCTCTCAGTTGCAGCTCTTTCCTCCCCTCCTTTTAGAAAAGCCCCTCGAGGGCAGGGATCAAATAACGATTGGGAGCCCCCCAGAGTTGCCCCGGAGGAGATGGGCAGCTGGTTAGTTTTACAGGAGGGAGGAACGGAAGGAAAGGATTGGAAGAGAGGAAGGAAGGAAGGAAGGAAGGAGAG
>JAEANM010007763.1:0-17491 GCA_017656035.1 Myanophis thanlyinensis | reverse complement strand
ACTCTTCAAGGGGAGCCCCATGTAGAGAGCATTGGCATAATCCAGACGGGAGGTTACCAGAGCAGAAGTGACTGTACTTTTCAAACTTGGCAACTTTTAATATATGTGAACTTTCAACTCCCGTCAGCACACTTCTGGATGTTATACTGTAGTAATATAAATTGAATAATCAGTGGTGAAATTCAGCTTGGACACACTGGTTCTACCGAACCGGTAGCATCGTTCAAGTTTGCCCCCACCCACCTACCCCTGTTCTTTCCTACATTCACTTTTTTCTGTTTTACTCACCTACAAATCACCCGGAACAGCTGTTTTCTGGCCTCCGCAGCCTTTCCAATCCCCTGGGCTGCCTCCATAATAGAAAAACTTGAGATTTAGAATCCGCTTGGGAATGAAATTGGTGCACATGTGCAAACACCGAGCTTGTAGCAAAAACTGGTTGAATTCCACCACTCTGGATAACGTATGCAAATATTTTGTTACTCCCTTTTGTTTTGTTAGTTCCCTATTGGGCAGTCAACAGTCAACAAATCCATTGGTTATAATTAATACTAAATTGGAACATTATATCTTAAGAGTTCTACAAAATTCCTGAATAACATTATACCATATTTGGAGTAATATATAAAATATATAAAAACACAATGACTTGACTAATTCAGGCATGGTAAGCCTGATACGAAATGAATCACATTATAGCTTTGCACATTATATAATTCTTTATGTGAATATATTCATTGAATAGTTTCATATGAAATAGCTGGTTACTTACAAGTAATAGTGTTACTTTCTGGGCAACGCTGAGGGACTTTTAATAAATCATAATGTATATCATAAATATATTTTTACATAAATATCTGTATACAATGTATATTTAGCAATTAAAGTACTTTTTCCATTCCGTGATGCATTTATTAAAAATAATGAATTAAAGAGATCGATACATCCCAAAGATTAGGTTCAGGTTGCTGTCCTTCTACAGCAGGGGTGTCAAACTCAAGGCCCCAGGGACCGGATTCAGCCCACGGGGTACTTAGATCTGGCCCGTGGGGCCACCTGGAAACAGTGAAGGCCTGGCCCATGATGCTCTGCCAGCGAAAAAGGGGCCCAAGTTCTAATTGTGCCTGCCATGACCTCCTGCAACCTTCTGCTAGAGAAAACAGAGCTTGGGAGCACATGGCCCTCCCTAATTGTTTTCACTGGCAGAGTTGCAGGAGGCCATGGCAGCCAAAAATGGAGCTTGTGAGCCTGTTTTCAGTTGCAGAGCTCTTGGACCACCACAGGCGCTGACAGGAGTGACATCAAGCTGGCTACACCCACCTTGGCCATACCCCCTGACCCCTTTGAGGTCAAACACAACCCTGATGTGGCCCTCAATGAAATTACATTTGACCATCCTGTTCTAGAGTATTGAAATCTTTTCTTTTCACTTCACATTCCATTGCCTCGCAATAGAATGTCCTAAGTATCTTTCTCTGAACCAATTATCTTGAAAAAACAGATGTCAAGCATTTAAGTTGCTAACACAAACATTAACATTTGGCAAATGATTGAATATAATATAAAGCTGTTTGCTGCCTCAGGATACAAACCTCAAACACAGGGAGATTTGATTAATACTTAATTTAGTGGTGATGGTTAGATGGTTGCAGCTTTTGAATTCTAAATGTGTTAAATGTGTTAGGATCAGTTTGCAAAAGTATGAAGCTGAATGCATAATAATAAACCATTGTAGAATGCAATTACCGTTTATGATTGCCCATATTTGGTAAAGCACTATACATACCTGCTGCTTTGCCTACTTATATGCAGTAAAAGAGGCAAAAGATTTGTGACAAATCATGCTACATACTAAGTCATTCTGATCTATTAAATAGAATACATCTTAAAACTCTCCTGAAGCATTTACAATATTTGAGAGCTTTTCTTGGAGCAGCTGTCACTTTAAACGCATAACCAGAATGAGATTTTATATAAAAACATTTGGTGACTGCATTTACACAATGTGCTAAGCTAGTATGTGGTTTGCTCCCTGCCGTCTTCTCAGAAGAAAGGTCAATGGAGAAAATGACAGGAAATTGGAAATTCTAGGCCGACAGGCAGGTGAGTGATTGCTACTGGGTGGGAGAAAGGAGTATGGGTGTGTTTGGGAATGCAGGAGAGGTGCTATGTAGGAAGCAGGGAGGATGCAGAGCTTGTAAGCAAGTATACAAGAGTGGAAGGGTAAGGATCAGGTGTGTAAGGGAGTGGCATTGGTATGTGTTGTGCGGAAGCACAAGAGGGACAATGCAGGTCAGGGGCGTGAGATATTGTGGGGGTGTGAGAGATGTTGCGTTGGTTGGTGGGGCACAAAAGGTGCCGTACACATCAGGGAGAGTGCACAAGGGAGTGACAGTATGCGAGAAAGGCACTGTACAGGTTACAGTGGTTTCATGGGGTACAAAGAGATGTGCGAGAGCGGCATGACTTGGATCAAGGAGGATGTATGAGCGTGCTCAAATGATAGGTAAGTAAACATGTCTGAAAAGATGACACAATAGGTCATGGATTGTCTGATATATGTTTTATTCATTATTTTATGAAAATATATTTCAGAAGGTTCGTTGTGACTTAATACTATAAAGAAACCAAAGGAAAGTGACATGCATTGTAGTGCATGTTATTTGAAAATTATCTTTTTTCTGTTTCTTCAACTTTTCTTGAATTTTTTGCTTTTTTTTCTTTCTCTCTTTCTCTCAGCCTATATTTGTTAGTTTTTACCTTCTTGTTTAACAGCTTTAATAAAAATTATACGCTAAAAGGACATTGTTTTAAACTTACACCTGGAGTAGAAATTTACTACAATGTGCTAAGGTTCTTCTGTAAAAAACATGTGATACGATACAATATAGAAATGTAGAAAGATACATGAACTTTCCACCTCATTTATAAAAATATAGGTTTGTAGAATTTCTATTTGCCAAGAGCTGAATTAAAAAACTATGCTGTTTTAACGCCCTGAATTTTTCTGTGTGCGTGCATACGTGTACACACACACGTGTACACACACACATACACACACGAGAGAGATGGCTGTCTTTCAGCAGGAAAATAAGATTCAATATCAGTTTGCAAATATTTTAGTTGAATGTTGCTTTTCTTCAACAGTATTTACATTCTCTTTTAACAATTATTTTCCTCATGATATTTTCCCAAACAAAGCTAATAACTTTTTCTGAGAAAGGTTGCACTTGTATGTTCAAAATGCATTATCTATAAAATAAATTTGGGGTAGATTTTCAAATAAAATGACAGATAGCTAAACACTTACGTCCTTTTCTACCTCAGAATCAATTTTAAAAGAAAACATTCTTCCCAGAACTTCTATTTCCACATTCATTTAATCCAGCAAGAAAACATGAAGGCAACTACCCCTCCAACAAAAATGTTGTACTTTGCGTAATTGAGATGTTTTCAAATGCCACAGCCTGTCAGATGGAATCTCATAAACCTATTTTGTTGCAAAATAGATGCAGGTCATAAAAATACAACTCCAATTTTAGCTTACAATGTCAAGATTTACAAATATTAAGCTTTCAAAATTATTTAATTTTAAAATGCATGGCTGTCCAAAGAAAATTGCTGAACAAGATGACTGTACTTATATAGAAAGTTAACTTTATTATATAACTAAAATATTTATTAGTTCATATAAAGATGTATTTACTCAGACCCAAAAATAAGGCAAAAAAAAAATTTGTTAATCACCTATGCAAAATAGAAGTCTATGCAATATTCCATGGATGTGAATCTTCCTCCTAAACATAACCTATGCAATACTTCGTAGGAATTGTTAAAAGAGAATTTACAATTGATGTTCCTAGCACTGAGATCACCAAACACATGGTTTTATGTAGAATCTGAATCCAAGTTCCTGCCTGCCAGAGGAGGAGATGGTTAGACTCTGGTTCCCTGTCATTCCAAGTAGGTCATTACACATAGTTAATGGCACCCTAGCATATAAAGCAATTTTTAATACATATTAAAAACTCTGAAAAACTGCATTTCATGTATCTGAGTTTTATATGGAATTAAGGCAGTCATACTTGTTTACAATATATGCATATTTAAGAAAGTATCTGAGTGAAAGAAATACAAATATTTTGAATTTAAAAAATAAAAAGATACTAATTTTATCTGTTATTTTAGAATAGCATCATCAACAGTACACATGGTTTAACTATACATTCTTAGAAAGTTAGATAAAACTTTTCCTTAGTTCACAATATACATTCTAGATTTTAGTTACTAGTTTTACAAGAAAAATATACAATAATGGCAATAAATATTTTAACAATTTTAAAAAATATGTTGGTAAAATTAAAGTCATTCTAAGTATTCCAATTGATAATTTTGTCATATTCCTGAATTCTTTGTTTTATGTGAGAAAGTTTGTTCTTTAGATATTCACATCGTTCTTTCTTCTCCTGAAATGTGGGATCCTAAAATACAAATGATTCAATAAATAAATTTACAATGTTCATTCCTTTGGGTTATCTGGATAAGTAATAAAATATATGATTTACAACCACAATTTAGCCCCAAATTTCTGTTCTTAAATGAACCAATTGTTAAGTGAATTGTGTCCCATTTTGTGATTTTTCTTACCACAATTGTTCAGTAAATCACTGCAGTTATTAGGTTAGTAACACAGTTGTTAAGTGAATCTGGCTTCCCAATTGTCTGTCAGAAGCTGTCACATGACACCAGAACATTGCTACATATGAACCAGTTGCCAAGGATTCAAATTTTGATCATATGATCATGGGGATGTTATAAGGGTCATAAGTGTGAAAAAATGAAATAAGTCATTAATATCCTTAATAGTCATTTCTTACCTTTGATGTTCATTTAATACACAAACTGTATTATTTAATTTTATGTATATTAACTAGTTATCTTATTGGGAGCACTTGATACATAAGAAAACTCAATCCCTGGCTCAAATATCAAATCCTGGCAGCCACGTAGAAAATTCTTAAAATATACTGTGATTTGATTGATATAAAATGCCTCAGGCATGGCAGAGCAGCCAAGCAGTTATTAGACAACTAATAGACAAGTTATATCTAATTCTGAAATCCTATCTCCATTTATCAGTAAATGGAATAAAAACTAATCATTCCACTGATTTCAATAGAAGAGAACACAGGAATTTATAAAATCCATTTTACATTGAGTAGGACAATGAGTCCATCTGGTGCAGTATGAACAATACAATTACAGACAGGCATTTTTTTCAAAACTTCTTTGAAGATGGCAAGAACTTAATTTGGGAACTATTTCATTATAGATATGGTTTTATACCAGACTAGGGTCATATGCAGATTAGATCAGTCAAGATCAGAAGCAAAAAGACTGAGAGCAGACTGATCTGTTGCAATAGCAATGAGCAGAGCAATTGTTCTTCCTGATGAGAAGCAAGTTCTTAGCATGTAAGGCAGGGGTATCAAACTTGCAGCATCATGTTGTCATCCTGTGACATCGTGACAAACCGGAGTTGGGCGTGGCCAACACGTGACACATCCAGCCCACAGGCCACGAGTTTAACACTCCTGATGTAAGATACACATTTGGCAGAAATATTCACAGGATTTGCATGTGGTGTGAATATATCTATGTGTATGTGTGCATATATACTCACATTCACATACATACACACACTACACACACACACATTGGGCTTTAATCTTATAATTTATCATTGCTGATTTTCTTTGCAATAATGGCTCTTTTAATATTAACTAGTGTAAATCCTAAAAGCTCATAGATCCCTGGTGGTGGTTTTATTATTGCTCTGAACATCAAAGTCATTGACAACAGTGAAGACATAAATAAGACAATACTCACGTTCTTTTTCTTTTTATATTGTTGGAGAATATTGGCAATTCTATCATGTTCCTAATAAATAAAAAAATGTAAAATATCAATATTTTTCATTTACGTATTAAACTTACAACATAACTGTTTTGTTTTCTATTTTGTACAATGTTTTGTTCTATTAGCGTTTAATTATTTCTCAACTTTTTAACATTGCTACTTTCTGATACCATAATGACTATGGGCAGTATACAATATTATAAGCAATCAAAAACTTTATAACCAACAAAAAAGAATGATAGAACCCTAGAAAGAGAAATATAACTTCTCCTCGTTTAACAATTGCAATTCCTTCCTTAAATTGGAAGCAAAATGGTCATTAAGAGAGCATGACAGAAAGAGACTCTGAAGATTATTGGTTGCTGCTGTCTTGTTTAGATAAAGTTCTTTCATAACAATCACACCAGTCTTTTCTCTTATTCCAGCATGCATGGTTTGTTTATAAGTGCTCGCACTGGTTGGAAATTTTTTTTTAAATTACTGTTGTGTTTTTGAAAAGTTATTAAACAAGGTAGCTATTTGAAGAGAGTATAGCAATAACTTGCAATGCCACATATATTCTATTCTACATTTAACTTGTTCATGGCAAAATTTGAATGTTCCCATAAAGAGATCACTTGCTTGTTCGATCAAATTTGGTAAGAACTGCATAACCACTGAGCTCTGTTAGAAGCTGATGTCTGACAGATGCATCTGTATCACAAATACCAAGAAAGTAGACCAGGCAAATAGTGGTTACTAGTTCCAATCATTCTGTTGTTAGATAATAGTGTAAAGTTATATAACAGTAACCAAGACCACCATTCTGTCATGTCTAACAAGTAATGGAACTTAGTTAAGAAATATAAAATATGTATGACTTCCAAAAATGGATTACCATGATTAGACCACTGGATCAGGTAACTTATCTTTCAATATCTACTTACAAATACGAACTTTAAATCCATACTTACAAGAGTGTTTCCAGAATGCTGAGGAAGCTTCTGCATAAGTGCATCTAACTCATCAAACTTCTTCAAAACTGCCTGAACTTCGGATGACAGCTCTTTATATTCAGAAAACTGGTCATTAAATACAGCTTTATAACGGTCTCTTTCCTCATTTGTCCGAATTGCTGGGTATTTTCTAAAAGCAATAAGTTTCCAATCAGTGGTATGTCAACAATTCAGTAAATTGTAAATGTGTGTATTGTAGAATACTGAAAATTTAAAATGTGTAACATGGGAAAATTCTATACAGATTATTAAAAATTGCATCAATACGACTAGAATAATTGTTTTTGCAATATTTGTATTGCAAAAATCAGGACAACCACTAATTTGAAAAATATTTGGTGGAATGGACGGGATCAAATATTTTAAACATGACAATAAATTAATGGATTTACACATCACATGATTAAAATATCTGACAGAGTGACCATTGGTTAAACCCTAAAATATTTACAATGTAAAAGCTGAGTTCACATAAAAGTAAGCCAAGTCTAAAGCCACATTACAGTTTAATACGTCTGACTCAAAAGCTTCATAAAAATTAAAGATCAAAATCAAAAGTGTTTAACCTATTAACCTATTTTTAAAAAAAATCAGGAAGACTTTTTCCAAGCTGTGGCATTAGAGTTTAAGCAGCAAACTTTTTAGGAAGAGAGCCAGTTTGGTCTAATGCAGGAGTGTCAAACTCAATTTCATTGAGGGACGCATCATGTGTCTGACCTCGAGAGGCCAGGGTGGGCGGGGCCAGCTCAACGTCACTTGTATAGGGGACGCCTCTGGTGGCCCGAGCACTCTGCCAGCGAAAACTGGCACTCAAGCTCTGTTTTCCGCTGCAACAGTGTCCTGCAACCCTCTCCCAGTGAAAACGGAACTCGGGAGGGTGGCCCCAGGCCAGACCGTTGCTGTTTCCAGGGCAGCCCTGCAGCCAGATCTAAGCATCCTGTGGGTTGGATTAGGCTCCTGGGTCTTGAGTTTGACTCCTGGTCTAATGGTTAAAGCAATAGGCTTGGGAGACTCTTAAGTTCTCATCCTGTCTCAGCCATGAAAATCAGCTGGGTAACCTTGTACCAGTCACTCACTCTCAGCCCAACTCACTTCACAGGCTTGTTGTGGGAAAATAGGAGGTTAAGGATATGTTGCATATGTACACCACTTTTGAGTTATTTGTAAAAATAAAGGTGGCAAATAAAAATAAATAATAAATAACAGACTAACCTTCACAGGTTAGTAAACTACACTTGCTGGATTTATATATAGCATTTTAAAATCTTATAATATACCTTTTTAAGTTTATTATTGGAATCAATTAACTTGTAAATTGTGGTTTGGAACTTAACATAAAGGTGGTATTAAATGCTGTTTTGCATACTAAAAATACATATACTTACGCTAAATAATCAGGCATCACTATTGGTTTAGGAATATGTCCTGCTGGTATATGGCCATTAAGTACTTCAGGCTTCATTTCTGTACCCTTCAGTGTCTTTACTGCTATTCTGGATGTGTCATTTTCATGATCTTCATACTATGTAAAAGGAATTTTTAAAAGTTTTGCTTTTGCACAAGTTTGTATTGTAACTAAAAGTACAATTCCACTCTCTAGCGCTAGTTTGTTGAACAATTGTGTTAGATACTCTCTAAATTCATGAAAACTTTCATGTTGCTTCTTAAAACCCATAAAAAGAGCAAACCTTTCATGCTTTTCCATTGGGTTTGCAGGTGGCAATATCTGCAAGATATTGCTGTAAAAGTTCAACATAAGGGAGGGAAATCATTTACTGGCAAATAAGGTAGTGTTGATAGTAGAACACCAAATCAACATTTGTGAATTTTCACTAAAACGTATTTTTTTCTAAAAAATATTTAGTAATATTTTTTAATTTTTTCTTTTTGAAACAGACACTTTTGTGAGGTAACTCAAATTCAGTAACTACAAAGTAAACAGAACATACGAAGTTCTGTTCTTACCATTCTTTTGGGTGCAAATGATTGTGACTTCATCTAATAAAAGAAACAGAAATAACAGTATTAATTGTATACATTCATACTGTAACTGCTGATCAATGTTATTATGCACATTCTTTTCATTTTATATTGCTAGAATATAGATTATAGTGGTATGTATGCTTTTTTTAACCTGTGCGGAAAATTGGTATGAAACCAAATTATCTTCCAAAAACAGATGGTACTTTAGTCTGCCAATAGAACAATATTTTATTTAGGCAGACTTTTGAAATGTTAACAGTTTTTTCCCCATTTTATTTATTATTAAATTTATTTGCTGCCCAGCTCGAGGATCGAGGCTATCCTGAGTAGTTTTATTGTTAATGCATAGTTTGTTTTAACTACACATTTTCTATTTTTTATTTTTATTATCCAGTGCTGCTGTATTCAGCGACTGATAGAAATAGGGGTGGTTCCCATAAAGTTTTCACCGAAGAATTATTGCAGCAACATGACAATGAGCTTGTGCGACTGAAGCATTATTACGAGACGCATCAAGAGCTTTTTGAAGCAATCCACAAGTGGAAGAGGAGCTGGTGTCTCTTTCAGGAGCTTGAGAAAAAGACCTCCGACCCAAGTCACTTCACCAACTGAGGAGGCAACCTTCTGAAAGAAGAAAAACTGCGCGCCAAGCTGCAGACCCTAAGTTGGAAGAGGACCTGAGGGTCCACGTTGAGCTGTGGGAGCAAGAGCATGCTCAGGACTTCCTAATGAATGAGCAGCGCTTCATGGAGCACGTGGCCAAGCAGTGGCACCTCTATCATCTGGAGAAGGAAAGGCAGGAACAGCAACTCAAAAAGTCCCGACAGACAGAGAAGGAGATGCTCTATGGCAGCTCCCCCACCAAGAGATGGGCTTTGGGCATCACCACACCTGGCAAAGCACAAAAGCTCAACATTACCGCCACGACTCCCAACAGCACCATCCGTTCAGCCCTGAGAGTTTCGGTGTTAAACTCACACAGATGCCATCCACCGCCATCTGGAGGCAAGCCTGTCTGGACCTCCATCCATGTGGTTGCCAAGACTCCTTCCAAAGGCCAGGCGGAGCGCAACAAGGAGAATATGCCTCAGCTCAACAAAACAGCTCTGAGCGCACAAACTTTCAGAGGCTTCCAAATCTAAGCACCCGTCCCACGTCCTGAGCTCCACAGCTTCCAATCCCGACAGCTGACGGGGGGCCGTTACCAGCCCTGGATCCTCTCATCAGCCAGGGTCCGGCACGAACTGGACCTTCTGGGGCCTGGTTTATGCTGCCACTTTTAACTTTTTTTTAATGAATTGATTTCCAAGTTTTACGTTACAGGGAATAAAGGTCTAGAAGCAACCGCTGCTCTTGGCCAGGCCTGCTGCCTTGTTCATGGGGCAGGGGAGGAGGGAGGGCAGGGGGAGCAGGAGGAGGTTTGCCCCCCTCCTTTGCTTGAGCAACCTTGTCCACACAGGTCCTGCTCTTCAGCAGATGGCCTTCCGCTCACCTTGGGCCCAGAACAGGAAGACACTACAGGGAGTCCTCTGCAAGGATGCCGTCTCTCTTCACTGACTGGCCGTCTGCTGGCTGGGCTAAGAGGCTGGCAGCCCTGGCACTTCGACTGTACACTCAATGATCATGGCTAGATTTGCACCTTCTTCACTACAGCAGCCTCTTATTTATTTGTGTGGCTGTTCGCTTGTTCAAAGATGTAGGTGAGCAGCAAAAAATCAGTTGTACTGGTTTGAAAGGGCTTTTTTTAAACGTCTGACTTTGCTCAAAATTTTTCACCACCCCGAGTCCCTACTTGGGAGAGAGACGGTATAGAAATTTAATAATAAATAATAAATAATAATAAAGTTTTACCTACACAGCAATTGAGAAACTTGACATAATTAAATGCTTGTATACGGAAATTAAAATGATTGAAAATCTTTTGATAGCAAGCCTATGGATATCACTTTCTAAAACTAGAGAGCAATTCTGGAAAAAAACAAGTTGTGAGACACTACATGAAAACTCACATAGTATAATCAATACATATGGCTTATTTTTATAATTCTATTTTAAAATATCTTTGGTTTCAACTAAAACTCTTGACCAAGAAACTCATACAAAGCAACAATAGTAAGTTTACTAGAAAAATCCAGTTACTTGTGTACTTGGTTCTGAAGATACTTATATTTTGCTTTCATCTATCAATGCAGAGAATTCAAAATATTTTATTTTGAAGATTACTCTAAAATAAAATTTGAAGGATTGTTAGGTTGAAGAAGCAATTACTTTTTTGCCTTTCCCTAAATCCATGCATTACAAAAAATAGCTTTTTACTCCTTTATTTAAACTTTTCTAGGTATCTGCAAAAATTGAAAATGTTCTTTAACTTTCCAAAAGCTCTATTTTTCCCTAGCTGTCTTTGTTTGAGACAATTTTTTCTGAATCTTAAGAGAAAAAAAAAAAGGAAGAACCCAAAAAGAAGCAATATACTCCATCATTCATTTAGAAACATTCATAAAATACAGCTTTGTGGCTGTGCTTGAAACTTACCTGATCTTCCATGAACTCTCTGTGTCTGCGTGCAGTTTCATGTCTCCATAGTTTTAGGCAAACTATTGCACCAATGAGATATATAATCATTGTTACAAACAAAAAAATAATTCCTGCTGTTTGTCCCCCTTCTATACGGCAAAAAGCAGCATTCATTGGTGAGTTAAATAATGGGTAGGAGCAAAGTCCTCCTCTGTTTGCATCATTTACGTAGACAATAGCAGCTGACATATATAAAATAAACAAGGCCACATTGATTCCAAATTCAGTTAAAGGCCACCAGTGGGAATCCAGAAGAATAGTTCTGTAGTACATTGACATACCAAGTACTAAAATTATGATCGTCACTATCCAAACAAGTGCTGCTACAACAAGAACAAAAGGAGTTTTGGGTCCATTGTAATAATAACCGCCATACATGCTGCTTGCACCATAGCCATACGGTTGTGAAAAACCATACATGTTGTACCATTCGTTGTCTTTGTGAATGTAAGCTGTGACACAGGCAAATACAGCTGCACCTAAGAGCAGTTCAACAACAGCCAAGATTCTAAGCAATCCTGCCCAAGATTTCATGTAGGAATATCTCAGGTTAAAAGCTTCTACTTTCTCACTGTATGTCAGAGCCTGAGTGTGCCTTCCCAGAGAGGCGTATGGATCTGGAGGAAGAATACCTTCAGCTTCTTTTCGTGAATTGTAAGTCCCTCCTGATCCTCCATATGGATCTTGATAAGAGCTCGGTGTTGAAATATGGTCTGCTTTCACTGGAGTAAGTGTTGGAGATGATGGTGGAGAACACTGCATTCCATCTGAAATGGCAGATACTGGCTTATTCCATTCTGAATCACCTCGTTTTCCTCTGAAGAAGTTTTTCCATGAATCAGGAATGAATTTCCTTACTGGTTTGAGATCAGGCATTTCAACTGACTCTTCATTGTCACTTGGATAAAATTCAGGTCCAAATGGTGGCTGTAATGGAAGAGGTGGTGGCAAAGGTACCGAATTTAAAATCTCCTCAGCATCTTCTGGGGAAGGGGAATCCACATAAACTTTGTCATAATGGACAGAACGACTGGGCTGCCCACTTCTGTGCTCCAGTGATGTATTCCTTGAAGACATTTGTGACCTCTTCCCTATTTCAGAAATAATAATTTTAAAAACCCTGAAAATTAAGAAACAAATAGTTCAAGCCTTAAAAAAAGAAAACCAACTAAATTTCTGCACTCAGAGCCAGGAAAAAGAAATCAAACATGCAATCATTGAGCTATAAATCCTCTTCCATAGTAAAGCAGTTCAGAACTGCCAAGTCACTTGGATTGCTTTAGGTTTGATATTGGGTTGATGATAATTTAATGCTTGAACCTCTTCCAGAGTCCATGAAACCACAATAGTAAAGAAGGTGAAACATTTAATGCCTCATGTACAAGTTCAAAGTCCAGACTGTTACACTGAGATGCTTGGATAGTTTCAGAGAATCCAAAATATATAACCAGGAAAAAGCAATGCAGTGTATATAATTTAGAAAAGAAAAAAAAATGTCCACAAGCTCTAATTCCCGGGTATTCTAGTGATTTACAATGTAGGCTATACATCACCCTCCCCAAATGTCATGCCATATTTCAAAAAGGTCATCGTTTTTATACGATATAGTTTAGATTAATAAACTCTGGAAATAAAAAATCAAACTATCTTTTTTCCCTGCTAAAGACTGGATCAACTAGCAACTCTGAACTTTGAAGGGTTACAGAGAGGTAAATAAGCAAAAAAAATAAAATTTAAAAAAATTGAGCAACCCTGCCTTTATCTACAGGTTGTTGAGCAAAGTTTGTGCTGCCTAGAAACAGCCGATGGAAGGTGGGGGATAAGACTGGAGATATTCCACACGTAGCTACTACTACTTTCCAGCATCAAAGTGCACGTTGAAATCTACAATCTTAGACCTACATATCCCATTAAACCTAGCGGCCCTTACTTCCAAGGAAATAGCCATAGGATGTCACCAGAAGTGTCCGAGAAACTCCAATTCCCACCCGATTCCTTACAGATTCCCATTTCCCCCTCCTTTAGTCCCCGCAAATCGCGCAATTTGCGCGTATTCCCGCTACCACACCTTGCGCCCGCTCCACCCTCACCCTGAACGGGATAGTAAGCGGCGCCTTTCTGCCCGCCAGCCTCGCCCGGTCCGTTGCTGGGACCGGATTTACCTCCACCTCTCCCCACCACCCCTGACAATAAAATACCCCACTCACTCTTTCAGGCAAAAAGGGCGGGCAGAAATATCCCGCTACGGGCTGAGGCGCAACGGCCAGAAAGAACAATCCCGTTTCCGTCTCCCTTTCCCGGAGGCGTTACTTTCGGCGGCGTCTCAGCCGCAACTCATCGTACCGCCCATCTGGTCATGCGCGAAGTCCTCGGGCTGCAAATGCTGCCCTCTCGCTCTCCCTACCTGGCTGGCTGGCTCGCTCCAGGTAGGCCTGGATAGGGCGACAGGTCGTTTGCTTCCGCTTTTTGTGCTGCACACCCCGTTGCATCCTCCTGTCGCTTCCAAATCGTAGTCGGTTTTGTGATTTTACACCGCGGGGTACGAATCTGTTTCAAAGGACATCGTACAGGATTCAAAAGGGGAAAAAAAGCAACCTCGACTATTAGGGCAGGACAGCTTTACAAGGCAAATGTGGATAAGGACTTGGCTTACTACTGGCCAGAAGTAATTAGCAGTTGGCAAGAAGCGGAATAGGATGCAGAGTAGTCTCACCCAAGTGTCTCCAACTTTGTTGAAGTTTATTTAAATGATTGCCATTGCAGATCCAGCTGCTGTGGTGGTAGGAAACAGGGCTTTCTAAAAAATATTTTAATTAGACGTTTTAGAGAAAGAGTATAAAACACATTTTAAAAAATAAAGTTCTAATAAGTAAACCAAGAAAATGTCAGATATTACTGTTTCCAATCTATCATTACTTATGAATTATAGACTGTATTATATCTCTTATTTAAAAAAAAACTAAAACTATCAAATTTTGAACAAAGCTGTTTTGAGACCAATTATTGATGAAAAGCAGTATGTTTCACAGAAAAACATTTTTTCAATCAAAGTGTCACCATAAATTGGCTGTCTTCAGTGCATGGCACAGATAACAGCTGTGGTTGGTGATTTGTCTGGTGCCATAGTATCTAAGTTGCATTACTTGCAGTTCACTTTATGCAGCAAATAAGTATTTTGTCAAAAACTAGCTTGAAATAAAATATCCTATCAAGGCATTGCATAGACCTAGCAGTCAGTCATAAAACACAGTTTTGTAGAGAGCAAACTGGTAAAACTTAGGCAATTAGTGCATCTGAAAGTATTCTTGCTAATACATATTACAGCAGAGGCTGGTACTTTCCTTCATACACAGTGAACGAGTGTCAATGTCAGCCATGAAACATTAGGACTACATGTCTAATTAAAACTGATTTATTGTTCATGCCTATGCATAGGAATTTACTTAACTAATGGTTAGTTGGTGCAAGATAAGGATTAATGGAATAGGGGGGTGGACTTAATCTGTGTGGCTATGTAGAGATTTTAGCCTGATTCCTCTTTTGACTCCATTCTCAAGTTCTGCCACTCCTTCTCCTACAGTTAAGTCTATGGAAGCAACAAACTTAGATGTCTACTTGGCCTCCACAGTTACATAATAAGCCTCATCATAGGCCTAACAAATACACAAACAAGATTAGAGTATCTTCAATGTTCTTCAATCAATTGAAAAAGAAAGTCCAAGGAAAATCCTGTGAGATCTTACAGGAAATTAAAAGTAAAGAAAAAGAATTAAAGAAATTATTTAATGTTTAAGGTAAACATTCTAAATCAAATGAAACTTCTTCAACAGTATTTATATATGTACAGTCGGAAAACTAGAGAATGACTGCCAGTTTAAGCAAAAGAACTTTGAACCTGCTAATAAACTAGGAGGGTGGTTGACTTAGAAATTAAAGAAACAAAGAGACATTATTTTGAAACTTCAGGAAGGTGATATTGATAATAAACAACTTAGAAATAAAAAAAACCTGTCCACATTACTTCCATCTGTATAAAAGATCTGACATCTTTTTGGAAAAAAATATAAAAGCAGAATTTGCATTGCCTTATAAACATGCAAAGTCAACTTATGAATGGACCAGCCACAATGACAGAAATTTCAGGCGTTACAAAAATATCAAATTAGGGAAAGTGCCTGGCCTAGAGATGAGGAAATAGCTATCTTGCTGATACCAGGGCTGAAATGATGTTTTATGGATTTGTATATACAGAATATCGCAGAAGTGAGTACTCCTTACATTTTGTAAATATTTAAGTATATCTTTTCATGTGACAACACTTAAGAAATGACACTTGGCTACAATGTAAAGTAGAGAGTATACAGCTTGTATAACAGTATAAATGTGCTGTCCCCTTAACACAACACACAGCCATTAATGTCTAAACTGCTGGCAACAAAAATGAGTATACCCCTAAGTGATAATGTCCAAATTGGGCCCAAAGTGTTAATATTTTATGTGGCCACCATTATTTTCCAGCACTGCCTTAACCCTCTTGGGCATAGAGTTTACCAGAACTTCACAGGTTGTCACCAGAGTTTCTTCCAATCTTCCACAATGATGTCACGGAGCTGGTGGATATTAGAAACCTTGCGCACCTTCATCTTCTGTTTCAGGATGTTCCACAGATGCTTAATAGGGTTTAGGTCTGGAGACATGCTTGGCCAGTCCATCACCTTTACCCTCAACTTCTTTAGCAAGGAAGTGATTGTTTTGGAGGTGTGTTTGGGGTCTATCATGTTGGAATACTACCTTGCGGCCGAGTCTCTGAAGGGAGGGGATCATGTTCTGCTTCAGTATGTCACAGTACGTTAGCATTCATGGTTCACTCAATGAATTGTAGTTCCCCAGTGCCGGCAATGCAGCCCCAGATCATGACATTCCCACCACGCTTGACTGTAGACAAGACACACTTGTCTTTGTATTCCTCACCTGGTTGCTGCCACACACGTTTGACACCATTTGAACCAAATAAGTTTATCTTGATCTCATTGGACCACAGGACATGGTTTCAGAAATCCATGTCCTTTGTCTGCTTGTCTGCAGCAAATCATTTGCAGGCTGTCTTGTGCCTCATCTTTAGAAGAGGCTTCTTTCTGGGAAAACAGCCCTGCAGACCAATTTGATGCAGCATGTGGCAAATGGTCTGAACACTGATAGGCTGACCCCCACCTCTTCAACCTCTATAGCAATGCTGGCAGCACTCATACGTCTATTTCCCAAAGCCAACCTCTGTGTATGACGCTGAACACAGGCATTCAACTTATTTGGTCAACCACGGTGAGACCTGTTCTGAGTGGAACCGGTGCTGTTAAACCGCTGTATGGTCTTGGCCACCATGCTTCAGCTCAGTTTCAGGGTCTTGGCAATCTTCTTATAGTCTAGGCCATCTTTATGTAGAGCAACAATTCATTTTTTTAGGTCCTCAGAGAGTTCATTGCCATGTTGAACTTCCAGTGACCAGTGCGAGAGCAATAACACCAAGTTTAACACATCTGCTCATCCTTCACACCTGAGACCTTGTACTAATGAGTCACATGACACCAGGGAGGGAAATCAACGTTACTAAAATTATTTATACATATGATGAAGATTGGAAGTCACTTCTTTATAAGATCCATGGTGGTACAGCGGTTAGAATGCCATACTGCAGATTACTTCTGCTGATTGCTGGCTGCCAGCAGCAGTTTGGCAGTTCAATTCTCATCCGCTCAAGGATAACACATCCTTCTGAAGTTGATAAAATGAAGACCCAGATTGTTGGGGACAATGTTGTGACTCTGTAAACCACTTAGAGAGGGCTATAAAGCATTGTGAAGTAGTATATGAGTCTAAGTGCCATTGATATTGCTGTATGTTTATTTTATATTTCTTTCTTTCTTTCTTTAATTTAATTTATATACTGCCCCCTCTCCCTCAGGACTCGGGGCGGTTTACAGCCAATAAAAACAAAGTAGAGATACAAAATACAATTAAAATTA
>JAEANM010007762.1:0-17491 GCA_017656035.1 Myanophis thanlyinensis | reverse complement strand
GTGCTATTCCCAAACCAGGTTGTGATGTTGCCCATTAGGATGCTCTCTACAGTGCAGGAATAGAAGTTCCTAAGCACTTTCGATGGAAGTTTGAAGTCTCTCAATCATCTGAGGTGAAAGAGACATTGTCGGGCTTTTTTTACCATAATATTGATGTGGAAGGTCCATGACAAGTTCTTTGAAATGTGCACACCGAGGTATTTGAAGCAGTTTCCTGCCTCAGCTCATACATTCATTTGTGAGAATAATATTGTTAATGCTCACATGAGCAATCTATGTAAAATATTTTGCATTGATTTCAATGGAAGAGTTGATCTTACTATTCCAAAAAGATTGCAAATTAAAATTGTCTCTCTATGAACAGTTATTAGTACTCTATTCTGCATCTTAGAGGCTCCTAAATTTTTTGGTAGAAAATTGAGCAAGGTACAGTAAATTCAGTTGAGAGCCAGCTTAGTGCAGCGGTTAAGACATCAGCCTAGAAACTGGGAGACCGTAAGTTCTAGTCCTGTCTTGGCACAAAGCCAGCTGAGTTACCCAGGGCCAGTCATTCTCCCTCAACCCTAGGAAGGAGGCAATGGTAAACCACTTCTGAAAAACCTTGTCAAAGAAACTTGCAGAGATTTGTCCAAGCAGTCTCTGACAATTGGACACAATTGAACAAGGAAAAAAAAGCTCTTATGTGGAATATGTGATACAGAGTAAGGAAAATATCATTTATCTAAAGAAAAGAAAAAAGAAAACATAAATAAATTCAATTCCCCTCTCTCCAGATTTCATTTGAATTTCAGATAATTTATATTTTCAAAACAGTTGGATAAAATGCTGAAGAGTGAAAGCAATAGGGCACACTTGGAACTTGATGTTGTTTATGGATGTGAATCTATGTAGCATTTGCTATAACAGTTTTCAGCCAAGAGCCAGATACTTTCAACTAATAATATAATAAATTGTTAAAACATCAATGCATTCAGAGAAGAGCAAGTAATATTTTCGATAATAAAAACTGTGATGGTGATGGGCAAGTTGCCAAGTATATTTTCTTAGAAAGAATTTCACATGCAAGAAGCTTTTAAAAATCTCATTTTAAAAACTATTACATACCATATCATGTCTTGGTATCTAAGCCAAAACTAAGTATGCTGTTGACATCTCATATCTTATAATATGAGCACTAGAGGCTTCCTAGGTAGGTCACCCAAATTCACAGCAGGCTTTCCAATGCATTGCTGTCTGAATTCACAGCTCTACAGCCAGTAAAAGCCACCAGGAGACATTTCTGGTCTGAATCTTATTTTGCTCCAGGTTTCATCACCAAGTGTATTCAGCTGTATGAAACAACTGTGGTACGGCACGGTCTCATGCTGGTGGGGCCCACAGGCTCTGGAAAAACAAAGGTAAGCATTGCTGAAGATGTGTTGCGATAGAACAAGAAAGGAAACTAACTCCAGAAATTTCCCCCAGCACTATCAATTTCTTTTGTTTAATCCTCTCTTGCCAAATACAGTAGCAGCCTCTATAGGAGAACTTTGAGATAAACAGGCTAGGATTAAAAGGCTAAACTGAATCTACATGTTGTTTCTAAGAGCCTCATTAAGGTGAGTATGGATGATTTTGAGCCTCCAGAGCATTAGCAAGATTTTGACAGCATGTTCTTGGCCAGTATGTCATTGACATTCAGAAATGTGAGATCACTCTCTTTTTCCATTTCTTTTCTGATCATGTCTGCTTTTTATAAATCTTAATTGTGCCAAAACCTTGGATAAGATCCTGCATTACTACTTTATATTGTTGAATATTCATGGTGAATTTGGGCTACTGTCTTAGTCTTGAAAGAGATACTTATGATGCTTCCTTCTACTATACATTTTTCTTCAGTGTTACAAAGTTTTGGCAGCTGCTATGTCATCTTTGAAAGGTCGGCCTTCAGTCAGTGGTGGAAATTATGAAGCTGTCAATTACTTTATACTGAATCCTAAATCTATAACTATGGGCCAGCTGTATGGAGAGTTTGACTTATTAACTCATGAATGGTAAAAGGCAAAACTTCTCTCTCTCTTTTCTGTGTTAATTGGGTTTTGTATTTCTTCTTTTCAGGAGTTAAAACTCTATATTAATGGAAACTTAAGAAAACATTTTGAAAATTTCTAAATAATTTAACTGCAAAAGATTCAGGCTTGATCCACTAAAAGTTAAGCATCTGATTTATTTTCTGCCAATATTCATATGACTTTGAATATTTAACTTTGGTTGGATCACACCTTTTCTTTTGAGCTTTCAACATTTTTGTATATATTTAATGAAATAGTTCTTTCATAATAGTGCTGTTGTGGTTGAGTCATTCTGAGCCTAAACAAGGCTATATCTTCCTTTTTAAAAAATGGATTAAGTCACTTTGCGAGATAATTATTTGAGAAGCAGAAATAATGTGATTAACCAGTCACTAATGTAATGTATCCATTTTGGTATTAAATCCATTTTTCATTAGCTATAATTTTAATCTAAATCATAAAAGCAAAAGCATTTGGGAAATCCCATCTACTCTCAACCCCTTCACAGTCATCTTTTCACTCTCTGGGTTAAAGGTTTCCTGGTACATTTAAGTGGAACAGATTCTGTGGATGACTGTACTTATTGTACAATATATGCAGTATACTTTACATAGTATACTGGAGAGCTTCCTGTTCAGGAATGAGGCAATAAGGACATCTATATACTGGAACATCAATTTTATTGCTCCTCTTTTACTTACTATAACAAACGTATACTTCTGTTACCAAATATGTAACCGTGTGCAGATACCAAAACCAATAGAAGTAACTCAGCATAAAGCTGTGCTGAATAAACAATTTATAGGTTTATTCAGAAGCTCTTTAAATATGGGCACATATTTACTCAAGTTTTTCTTTAGCAAATTTTGGTGAGTGTGTGAACTAATTTACAGTATAGATTTTGCTTAAAAGTTGATATATAGGTCCCTCTGAATTACCTCCCCTCCCTCAAAAAAAATTACAGCAACCATAAAAGCATCTTCATGGACATAAAGCCATCTGCTCTCTCCAGCTGGCTTTAGAAGGTTTTATTTTAAAAAAATCTTGTAAAAAGAGACTTTTTACAAGAGTATACAAGAGTATACTCAATATCTAAATAAACAGATATGGATAATAACTATAAGAGTTTTACACTGATGGCAGTATAGCCCTCTCATAGAGATAAAATGTTGGCCTAAATCCAGTAGCCTTTAGGGCTTGATACATGTTCTTATATACATGTATATAAAAACCTGATGCCACAGGTATATTTTTATGTACCTGATGCTACAAAATTAGCAAATGGGAAGCTGTATTCTTAAAGGAAGTTTCCTTCTCCAGCACAACTTCCCACCATCCTCTTTGACTTCGGGCATCTTCAAATCTCTTGATAAGTTTTATAATGCTTTTATAGAATATATGAGATTCAAAGAGAGTGTGTAACTGTTAAAAGACTTGGGTATTTCTCCCTCTAATTTCATAGGACGGATGGGATCCTCCCTGCTCTCATTCGGGTAGGAGCTGTAGCCACTGACAAAAAAAAGAAATGGTACATGTTCGATGGTCCTGTAGATGCTGTTTGGATTGAAAATATGAACACTGTGCTGGATGACAACAAGAAACTCTGCCTCAGTTCTGGTGAAATAATTAAACTAACAGAGGTATTTTTTTTCTCTCTTTTTGTTTCATTACACAACATCAAGATACATTCATGTCCATTCAAATTCCAATTGATTCATATGTCTGTTTTTAAAAAAGGTCCCTCACAGTGAAGAGAGGTAAATAGAGAAATAGTACAGATATATGACTTGACAAGCAAGGCCATGAATGGAGGTTTTTACTTTTTCTGAGGAAACCTTCCTACTTTTTAATATATAAAAGATAACATTTTATTTTAAAAAATATTTTTATTCATTAATTTGATATGAATTTGTTGCTCAACTTACCGCCAAGGTATGCAAAGATACAAAACAAATTAAAAACAATGTAACTAAAATATAGGTAGCAATATTAATATCCTAAATATGTAGGTCAAAAATGAACATTTAATATATAAAGCTAAAAGCAGTGTTTCTCATTAACTTCAGAATTATCAAACAGGATTATTTCCTCAT
This sequence comes from Myanophis thanlyinensis, assembly GCA_017656035.1. Classification (NCBI taxonomy): domain Eukaryota; kingdom Metazoa; phylum Chordata; class Lepidosauria; order Squamata; family Homalopsidae; genus Myanophis; species Myanophis thanlyinensis. The sequence goes on along the minus strand of JAEANM010007762.1, from coordinate 13,347 downwards.
TTTGGTTAAAAGTGCAAAATTAATCTGATTTTTGTAGAAGTCCAATCTACGACCACAACACTACTGTTTAGGACAAATGGTATTGACCAATGCTATTTTTAATTAGCCCCTAATTCTAGGCGCTTGAGTAATGTACATAATTGAATTTAAGAAGCCTTCCATTTTATAAACATAATCCCATCTGTGTAATTTCGATGTGCTCCTTTGATTAAAAAAAAAACTTGGGGAAATCTCTGCTATCTTGCCTCTCATTTCTAGGCAATGACCATGATGTTTGAAGTCCAGGATTTAGCAGTGGCCTCTCCGGCTACTGTGTCTCGATGTGGCATGGTATACTTGGAGCCCAGCATTTTGGGACTAAAACCATTTGTGGAATGCTGGCTAAAAAATATTCCAGATATTATGAAGCCATTTTCAGAGCAGCTGGATTCACTTTTCAATAGATTCCTAGAGGTAAGCTAAAGCTTGATCCTAATATTTTTATTCAGTATAAACCATGTAAGCGGGTTCAAGGTTTATTCGGGGGTGGGGAGAAGGGGGGCATTAATCATGAACTTCTCACCCCTGATTACAGAAGCTTGAGAGCAAGCTAGTAGGCAGTTGGCAGGAACTTTTACAGGAGGTAACCTTCCTCATAATTCCAATTAATTTTAATTGGTACCATAACGGTAAAATGTTCTACAGACTGAGCTTCTGTTCACAATGGCATTTTCTCACCTTGAAAGGCCTGAGATAATGACTGCTGCATGTATGCTTCAGGGTTAATATCAAATTTTGGCATTTTTGAGTCTGAGCTCTTTTTTCACTTGTTTTGTAATGTGAGTTGGCAAGAATGCTAATTTTTATGCTTCCCTGCAATGTTTCTTGAGCAATTAATATTAAAACAGTAACAGTGTTACTAATCCTATTAGTAATTTAATCCTAACCCTAACAGCTCCACATTTTAAGACGCGCAAGAAAATGTTTCTGGACTTTATCCCCTTGTCATGCTAAATTCATATTACATTTTTTTTTCTTCCATTAACCTAGAAAAACAAATAGCTCTGAAACCTATATTTGCATGTCAAGTCTATTCTTAGCAATTATTTCAATTCCTGAACGTAACCAAATTACATGTTACATTGGAGGTCAGTGTTGGGAGCTTCTGATATAATTTCATTTTTTGTAAAATTAGCTGCAACAAGAGCTTGATTTTGATTTTAAGTGTAGTGTAGGTTTGGCAGTTTTAACAATTTTTCTCATATCCTCAGTCCATCACAATCCACAGATGCCTGGCTGTGAATGCCCTGAGCTGCAAATAATGGATATTAATGTAGAAGATTTAAAATTCAGTTGTACGTGTTTTCACTCTTGTTAATGTCAGTGTTAGTTACACCCAGCAAGCTTGCTCAGTCTCTGCTGGTGCCTGTTCTCTAGCTGAGCTGAAGAGTATTAAAAGTACTCCATAAAAAATCAGTGATTATAGAAGAGTTAGCTGCTAGAATAAAAGGGGAGAAAAACATAAAGGTTCAAGATAAGTCTAAAAACAATTAACTCTGGGTCTTCCTTCATTTCAGGAATCTATCAGTTTTGTCCGAAATTCAGTGAAAGAAATAATTGTCTCCACAGATGCTAACTTGACAAAAAGCCTTCAGAAGTTATTGGACTGTTTTTTTCAACCCTTCATTCCTATTGAGGTAGGATTATGTGATGCTTATATTCCCAATGGAAACACTGGAATGGAAAAATTAAATATAAAGGATAGTTGCATTATAATGCATTATGATAACAATTGTATGTATGTATGTATTCATGTGTGTATATGTAGCTAGATTTTAAATCCCAGCTAATAACAATCTTACCATTAGGGATCTTTGGGCAATGAACCCAAAGATTAATCTGCCTATCTTTGATATGAGCACAAATGAACTAGGAGAGTCACACCAGCTCAGATGTTGCCCAGTTTAACAAGGGTCACACCAGATGTTGAGGAATCAGGACAATCTAATGATAAGTAGGCTACTGGAACAAATTATATGTGGGCAGAACAAGAAAAGCTGGAAATGATAAAATGCTACTTCAACAGCAGACTTAATGAGAGGGAATATATGAAATGTATGAGGGAACCAAGTGTACTCACAATTGTAGTGCCACAATATAGTACAGGTAGTCCTTGTCTTATGACCATAATGGAACTTGCCCATTATGATTGCAGGTCATCATGATTGTTAAATGAGATAACCACATGATTACCTCATTTAAAGACTTTCACCTTTGGTCTCCCTAATAAGGATATTAAGCTGACCACCAGATGCCTTAGGGGTGAGGCCCTGGAAATTGATAAAGCCCTGACGTTTTAATAATTTTTGTTAATTAAGAAAACCAAAAAAAAAACCCCACCTGGCTGTCTAGATAGCACAACTCAAGAAATTGGCATTTCTTTTTGCAATAAAAGATTTTCCCAATGGTCATTTTGTTGACACTTTGCACAAGTTACTTTTTTAGATTGTACTGAATCTTTCACAATTCCTCTCGAGCATTATAATCTGTGTTGCTGCTTTTGTAGGTTTAATTCATCTGGAGATTCTAGTTCTTGTCCTGTTAAAGAATCTCAAGAGACTGACAAAATTTAAATGTGGTCAGTGTTGAAGAAGTTTGTTTTCAGTTGATAAAGCCTCAGTCTCCCCTCGGGCATTTCCTATTTGCAGTTGTATAGACTTTTCCTTAAGCATTTTCACAACACAATTTTCTCTCACATACTCATCCCAAGGCCTCATCACAGCAACTAATCAGGTAATGAAGGAGAAATTGGGAGGGGAAGATGCTGCACAGTTTGGATGGTAACATGTACACATGTTGTTAGCTCCCTTTGTTAAACGTTGCCATTCATTAACATTTGTTATTACTTCGATCCCCCACACACATGCACATTGTTCTTTCATACATTAATTGGAACTCCAAAAGAGCTGTTTCATCCTTGATCTGTTTCCTAGTATCCAGTTCTATTTTGCACTGAGAATCTAATCAAGGCTTTCCTCAACTGTGATAAATTTATAACAGTTTCCATAAAGGGATAAGGTAGCTGTCTTAGCACAGAAAGATAATATATAGGTTGGATATATATGCTTCAAGTGTTCTGGATCTTTCATAATATTTCTGCCAAAGTCATGCATGACCTTCTTTAGCTGCCAAAATACCTTCAGTTGGCCTCAGTATGTGAGAGTCTCAAAGAGTGACAGAAGGAGTCAGGAACTATTTTTGGAGGAGTCAGGAACTATATAGCTTCCCAATCCAAGAAAATTACATTTGTGCAGCCCAAAGGAATCCCTCTAATTGTGTAGAGTAGTATTGGAAGAATGAGACCATATCCAGAACTACAGAAGGAAAATATTGACATCCAAGAAATCCTAACATCAACAAAATCTTATTAGGATTGAGCTGTGAAGACTATACTTCCCATGTAAAACCCCACAACCTCTAGACAAAGGAATCCAGATGGCCTCAGCTGCTCAGCAAGGAGTAGGTTTGTATGGCTGATTATCATCTATATAGTAACGGTCACTCCATGCTAGCAGATGATTTCACCCAACAGTTTCATGTAAATAAATATTGATGGAGAGAGGCTAGAGTCCTATAAAACACCACAAATAGGGGTCTAGGACTAGATCGCTCCTTTCCTATTCATACCATCTGGAATTCCATATCTGTTTGGGATAAATCACAGGAGTCTATGTCAACTAAATCTTGAATCTCATAGCTGGATTGGCAGTAATTGGGATTGCTTTTGTCTTTTAGGCTGCCCAAAAAGTCATTAGTACAGAAATCTTACAAAAGCCACATATTTTTATTTCCCTGTCCAATTTATATAACTACCTATCTACCCAAGAAACTTTTTGACAGCAAACAAATTAAAAAGAATTCCATTAAGCCTAACAAAAAAAAACCCAAATATAATTATTTGGAAGCTTATTTAAACCACAAAACTAAACCAAATCCCGTACACCCATTCCAAAGCTCTCCCCCATTGCTAACATCTGAACATCCTGCTTGAAACTGGGATGCTAGCATAGCACCCTTCCTATTTTTACTCATGATGTAGAGGAATCATTATCAGCAGCATGGTTGTAGTATTTAAGCGTTCCTTATCTTTTTATTGTAAAGGTTTAAGCAATTTCCTATTTATGGATTTATCTTCTGTCCGTTTCAGCAATTCATGTTCCAATTATACAATATTCCTATCATCCAGCAATTTTTAAAAGGTCTGACTAACATTTCTGTATCACCCTCACCAGTATTTCCTTTTTGAAGCTTTTCTGTATTTTTTTACCTGCAAGGGGGAAACCATTTATGATCCTTCATTGAAATAGGGTGGCATTTTACCTAATTTTTTTACCTTCTACCAAAGGTATTTTAGGATTTCATTTGAATAAAATTATATTGCCAAAGTTTTCTTACTCTGACAATTCATTAAAAATAGGTATCCAATTCTTTAGATGTGCTGAACACCTTGACATTTTCTGTTGAGGAATTTTAGAAAACACAAGGTGTGCTAAGAGTACCTAAACCTCTTCACAAATAATTTCCAATTGCTAAGTAGCCTCCTTTTGATTATATATTGTCAAAAGAACATATTAATGTTGTTTATACAGTAGATATGAAATCTCAACTGTTAATTCAACACTACTACTTGCTGTTTAAATCATTTGGGCAGAGGGCAATTATCCACTATAGATAATGGTATCAAAAGTCACCAAGAGGTTCAGGAGAACAAGCAGAACCATACTTTCCTCTCATCTATTTTCTAGCATGAGTTCATCAACCAAGTTGTCAAAGCAGTTTTAGTAACCTTTCAGCCATAAGCCCAATTGAAATGGCTCCAGATTATGATCATAATTGTTCATTAATTTAATGTTCATTTTAATTGTATGTCTATTTTAGGTTGCTTAAAAAAATTAGACACTGAAGTATTTACTTGAGTAGCAAGGTAAGTGGATAGAAATGGAATATGTTAATAATATGAAATGGAATATGTTAATAAAGTTTTAGAAATAAGTGTATTTTATTAATTGATTCTTCAGGGAATAAAAAAAATGCCTCCAGAGAAGACAGCCCGTATTGGTGAACTGATAGAATCCTGGTTCATATTTGCTTTGATCTGGAGTGTTGGTGCAACTGGAGATGCCCAAAGTCGAATCGCCTTCAGTAATTGGTTAAGAAAGAAGATGTCAGATGAGAAGGCAAGTTAATGGGAAAGGGATATCATAGTTCATAATGGCACTTTGTCACAGGCTCCTTTTTTTTTTTGAACTACCAATAACCAGTTTGACCCAGACTCAATATTATAATTGTTTGTTTGTTTAAATGTATTGGCTGCCCAACTGCAGTAGACTCTGGGCAGCCAATAGAGAAGATATAGCTAAAAAAACCTGCACTGGTTGTTGGTTTGCTTACAAGTTAAATTCAAGGTATTAGTTATTACCTTTAATGTCCTGAGTAGCATGGGTCTACGCTATGCTTCAGGAACTTCTTGAGGAATTTCTCATTCCGACAGGACTGGCCCACCCCACCTGTGCCGGCAGAGAGGGAGCGTACTGTTGATCCAAGAGATGAGCCTCTGCCATGGCTCCTACTCCTGAAGTGGCTTCTACCCTTCTTTCATAGCAGCCTTAAGACCTGGCTCTGCCAGATGGCTTGGAGACCTGATTAGGGAGATTCACACTGAAGATGGTTGACTAATTAAAAATTATTTCCGCTGTCCTTACCTCTGATTCCAGAGGGTGGGAACTGCAACAGAAATATTTCGCATTGGAAACCTGAACAATTAATTGGGTTTTTGGATCTTCTTTCCATGATTGGGGTGGGGAAATTTTATTTTACAAAAGGAAAACTTACAAATAACTTACAAATAAAAAAAAATTGGAGAGTAAAAATGAATTTTGATTTGTTATCTTAATCTCTGTCTATTGCCACTCTTGTAGAGCTATTTTTTTGCTCTCAGAGGTCAATCTTTACTTCATATAGGGAAATGACTTGAAGAAAGATGTACATTTCTAGAACCTAGTATTTCATTATTGTCAACTATCTGACAGATATCACTGATATGGTAATTCCTTTCTGAATCATTCTGGGAGACAAACTGGATGGAATCACTCTAATGTTACCTCCACACTTATTTCTAATCATGTTTTCACTCCATAGATTAAACTATTATTCCCAGAAAAAGGGTTGGTTTACGACTATAAACTGGATGATGCTGGAATTAGTAATATTGAAGAAGATGAGGAAGAAGATATTGTAGAGGTGATATGTTATGTTTTATAATTTTATTTTAATATTTTTATTATATTTACAATCCTGCAAGTTATGCAGGGCTATTACTTCTGCTAATGAATTGTTTCTCTCAAATTAATTTGTAAAAGGGCTACAGCTGTAGTTCTCACCTATCAACCACCTTGTTCAGTTACCATTTGAACTTATAACAATGCTGAAAAAGTAGATTTACAAGGTCCTTGAACTTCTGGCCATTGCAGCATCCCCATGGTCATATGACTGCAATTTGGACACTTTGCAACCATGTATATTATTATATTATATTACATTACACTATACTATATTAGTATATTTATTATATTATACTTAATGCTTACAGCATCCTGCATGCATTTAATCAGCATTTTCAATCTTTACAACCAGCTTCCTGCAAGAAAAATCAGTGGAGAAGTGGCTGGAAGTTGCAGGTCATGGTCACAAGATATTGTGCTTAGCAATCCACAACAATACATTTATTGACCATATAGTGCAACAGAAAGCCTAAATCCATTAGAGTCATGTGATGTTTCATTTAATTATTGGATCACAGCAACAGAATTGCCAGTCCTGATTATAATCAGTAAGTGAGGAATACTTGTATATCAGATTATGTATATTCTTTATTTAAGTCTGTAGCAAGCAGATCAGTTCTCTGTAATGCCTTTCTGGACAATGATAGAACCTGAGATCATCCATAAGTCTCCCATGCAGTAGCTCCTCATGGGGAGACTGCAGAAGGACTATTTAAGGACCTTGTAAATCCGCAAGTGGTGGGTTTAGATCTGGGGGAGCGTGGGGTAGATCTCTGGGAGCAAAGAAATAACTATCTTGCTCAACCATGGTGGACACGTCAAAGGGACACTGGATTTGTATACTTCCTTTTCTAGTCAGTTTCAGAAATTGCTTGTGAGCTGCTTTTTGACTATTAGGAACCCTTCGATTGAGAAATACAGCATCAGGTAAATTTCCTTCGAACCTTAGCAAAAGAACTTTTAAATATAGGTTTAAGGATTTGTTTAAAAAAAAATCAAAAGAATGATTAGAACTTTGATTTTGGGGAATTACAAATGGACTAAGAATCCGGATAGATTTGAAATAAGCTTTTGGAATCATAAGAGTCCTTCCCATGGGAAAATGTTGCTTGGCAATGGGATTACTGGTCCCAATTCTAGTAACAAATCAAAGAGTACATATAACAAGTTTGTAATCAGCATTGCATAGGGTACTTAAATCCTTTGCTGCAGTCACGTAGCAAGAGAGCCGTGTTTTTCTATGGTAGCCAAAACTCAGAAAAAGTCTGGTTGCGCCTTTTCCCACTAACAAATTTTATTGAAAGGAATAAGCTGCAGCTCTCTTTATCAAAGTATATTATATTACCTTTATGGCGATTTGAATATCTGTTAAGAAAGTTAACTTATCAAACAATGACATAAGATTAGTTTGGCAAGATCTGTTCCTGACAAATCCATGCTGGCTTCTGTAAATGACTTCGCTGTTTTCAAGATTCTCTCAGGCTGATCAATTTGTTTTCTGCTCTAGAATCAACATCAGTCTGATTGGCTTGTGGTTTCCTGGATCCTCCTTTCCCCCTTTTTGAAACTAGTTCATTTAATATAATACTTTTTAAAATATATATTTGATTTATATCCATGATCTACTTAGGAGATTACATTAATATTGTGAGTAAAATATGAATATTTTTCTTCCTTTACAACAAAAGCTTACAAAGCAATGTTTGTTCTTTACTCAAGCTATCATACTTGATGATATGATCATTACTTGATTGAATATATACATATATATTTTTCCAAGTCATTTACAGATTCTAGTGTCTAAAGAGCAAATAATCTGCCCTATCCAAGCATGCGTAAATTATTGCTTTAACTTCATTCATAATCATATAATATTATACTTTTTGAGATTAATTCTTCAGAGGTTCAATCATCACTTTCAAATCAAGAGTATAGACTTTTTAACACTGTGGACATGTTTCAAATCATTCAAAAAAATCAATTGAGTGTGTTCACAGCTTCACAGAGCACTTTATCTGCTGGAGTCCAAAAATGATTTTCTCACCCTACCATTATGACTACAAAATCAGAACATTTAACTTTGCAATACCAATAGATAAAATTGCATAATGCATATATTTCCATAAACTTAACCAGCAAAAAAATGTTGTATGTCTATTGTTGTTTTAAATGATTATAGAAAATGGTACAATAATGAACTACAAATCCCTAGCTTGAATATTTGTAGAAAAATAACATTTCAGGGTAATATGCCATTTTTCCCAAAGTTGAAGGCCCTGTTAACAATAATTGATATGAATTTTCTAAATAACCATTGGTAACCTATTTTTTGATTACTATACTTTCTCTCCAAATTTTCAATCTCAGAATATTAATTGTAGCTTGTCAGGCAAATGGTGTGTAATTAATTTTTTTTTAAAAAATGTAAATTTTGAAAGGCACAACAATTGTTTTCACTCTTGAGGAAATGTGACTTTTCAGCATTTGGCTTCCCCAACCCAAACTCAGCAATAAACCATGAGCTCTCTAACTTTACATAGCTAAACCTATTTCCCAGACTACTGTTAGTAATAGGTCCACAGTCTCCATTTGGTTAGTTAAGAGTCTTGATTGCAAACAAAGCAATCAAGCCAAACAAAGTAGTTAATTTTCCACTGTTACCAGACTATCTGTATGTCTTAGTGCCTTTTTAATGCATAAAGGTGCAAATCCCTGCCTCTCTCAGGAATTAATGGATTCTTGATGTGATACTTCATGATCTAGAAACTGAATAGTTTCTGATTGCTTACATAACTGCCTAATACTCTGAACTGAGAATCACTGGTCCTCATCTTCTCAGAGTTAGAATGTTACCTTGAGAAAAGGCACTTGAGTGTTATTTAACAGTAAGTGTGTGTGTTGGTGCAGGTGTCTTAAGTCAGAAAGAGGGAGCTGGGAAAAGATTTCTAGGTCTACAGGTGAAAGTAGCCAAACAAAGGCAAATTTAACTAATAAAGGAAACACCCTTAAAATTTAGTTGTGCCAAGTCACAACTAAAAAATTCAACATCAGTACCAGCAATAAATGACACAAGCAAATTATTATATCTCATTGTAAAAACCTAGCCTGAGTATAACTTAAGTCTAACAAACCTCACAGTGAGACTCTAGACCAGGGGCATCAAACCCAATCACATCATGGGTCATATAGTAATGTATCATGATGTTTTTGCCTTTGCAGAGTTGGGGTGGGCGTGGCCATCAGTTTGACAGACCTGCTCTAGACAGTTCCATATCATTACCATTTTAATTCCCCAGTCCTTCAAAAGGGGTTTAAAGGCAAATAATGAACTAATACACTACCATCAGCTTCCAAACTCAAACAAGACCATGAACCAATCAAAGTCCCTTTCAACAGAAGAGTGCAACAGTACATCAAACAATGTCATCCCCCATCCACATATTTTATATGCATTTGATTAGCAATACACCATTTTGACTAGTTGCTGAGCAGTGAAATGGTAGTATCTTAGCATGATGCTCTGGTGGCTAGACTCTATTGGAAGCGAGAGGCTAGATTAAGATCAGGAATCAAGAACTGGAATGAAGCAAATAGCACTGATGGTGAAGAAATGGCCCATGATAAGCTTTTCAAATGTGTGGTTTCACATACATTGCAGCTGAGCTGGGAACACATCTGCCAAGCACATATGATGGTATGAGATCATAAAAGTTTTGATAATGTTGGAAGTGCCCATGTCAAAGTGCCTTCTTTGGTTATATGTACCTTTTTTAGGGAGTTCCAAACTTTAGGACAAATAGACTTACAGGAAACATTGTAAAAGGAAAAAATGGATATCTCCTCATTATTTGTTTGTTTGTTTGTTTAATTTGTTTGACATTTATCTCACCATAAAGAGACTCTTAAACTGAGTCTTACAGTATCATCCAGTCATAAATGAAGTAATAGAAATCTGTCCTTTTTACTGTTATTTTGGTACAATTTTGACTGAATGACTTTAAATGATGCTATGCTAATAGAAAAATGATCTATGTTTAATACCATATTCCTAGATGCAAAAATTCAGGATTTTTCCAAATAAATACAATTTTTCATTATTCTCAAGTCAAAAACTCTTCACATAATCTTATTGTCTTATTGCCTTGTTAAATTAATTTTTAAAATATATTTACTACAATACTAGTGAGATGTTTAATTATATTCATAAATAATACACATTACTCCAAAGTAGTGTAATTGTATTTTTTAAGAAATAGAATGGACTTTATTAAATTTAAAATAACATAGCATTTATACTAAAATGTCACTATCCTCCCCTCACGTTTTTAAAGCGTTTGACAGAGTACAAGTTTAATTTACTTTCAAAGTGTTACTGGAAATGCTTCTGAAATTAAGTTCATCGCTGTAATGAGTCAGTTATACCTACCAGTAGAAGCAATAATTAGTAGGGCAGAGCTGTGCAATATTTCAAATATCCAATCCTAAATTTTAGTAAAGTAAAAAATAAAGGTGTCCCTGCCAGTGTTTTAATGAAAGAAAACAGCAGAGGCAAAACAAGGGGAAGTTAAAGCTCTAGCAGCAGCATTCTATTCACATTTGCCACCAAAGTTTCTATCATCTAAGCTTCTAAAATAGGGAAGAAAAGGCCTTATTTTCAAGCTAACAAGGAACTTCTGGAAAACAAAATACTTCCAAAGTTGCTAATGACTTGCTTGGATAAACCAAGAAAGATGTTCAGGTTGGTAATCTTGCCCCAGGCCTGCTCCCTTAATATGAAGTTTCTCTATACTTTCCTGCTTAATAAATATGCTGCAGGAGCACAGTGGCTTGAGTGCTTGGAATGCTGGACAGTAGGTTAATGAGCCCATGTTCAAGACCCAAGCTCCACCATGGCATAGGGTTGAGCTCACGTTCGACACCCAAGCTCCACCATGGCACAGGGTTGAGCTCTTGTCCTTCATTTCAGCTCCTGCCAGAGTCATGAAATGAGCCCTCAACTTGGCATCGTTAGCGCAAGGCTGATGTTACTGGCTAATCCTTTCAACCCTGGGGCATCTTAGCGCTACTGACTCAAGTGCATGAAATATGATACATCATCCTGGTACTACTGTGTTGTGTCAATTTTTATTTTTGGTCATAGACCACTACAAAATAATAATTATGCTAAAATAGAAATAAAATTAAAATCTTGATAGAGTAGAATAAAATAAGGTAAAGATGAAATTATTAGGGTAAAATTACAGAGTAAAGTTATTAAAACAGAAAAGTGTCCCATAAAATTACACTTAATTTTACAATGCATACTCTAAATACTATAAATAACTAGGACAAATAACTGTAAAAGGCCATAAATAATACTAGAATTTATAAAACACCATGAGAATGTAAAGATGACCCTAGCAACTTTTCACTAATGGATTAAATGGCTGCATCTGTTAAGTCTGTAGTTCCCTGCCAACAATATTGTCAAGCTCTTCTTGACTCCCTTCCTTTCATTCCAGACTTGAGGGCTCCTCAAAGATAAGTAATATAAAATTTCGCAATATGTACTTGGAATTAAAAAAATAAGACATACTCAGACAAATAAAATCAGTTTATCTCTGGAAAGAATAGTTACGGCCAGCCAGCTACCATGGTTTGGTAAAACAACCAGGTTTTCATTAATTTCCTGAAGGATAGGAAGAAGGGGCTGTTTGTCAGAGATTTTATTTGTTTGTGTATTTGTTTGCTTGACTTAAACATCATCTGATTCTAATTGACTCATATGATCATTTACAGAATAAAAACAGAACAACAAATATTCAATCCAGATAAAAGCATAGCAATAAACTGATGATCCGGTCCACACAATCGATCATGTACCTAACAAGGTTCTCCAATCATTTTAGCCAAACCTGGGAGAACAGGCAGGTTTTTAAGGCTTTCCTTCTAGAAAGCTATCAGGATTGGAACCACCTGGATCTCAGACATCACATTCCAGAAATGGGAAGATACAGGATTTTATAGCACTAGAAATTTAATTGCAGATCTGGATATATTTTGCAAAGACAAATGGACATAAATATCAATCAGATTCACATGAGCCATGTTCTATTGCAAAAACTGTGAAAGAGAATTTTAAGAGCATTAAGACACTTATACAGCATTAAGTGCTGTTTTCATCTTGCATTGTTATTCTTTCTAATTTCTGTTTTTGTTTTGCAAAAATAAAAGGGAAAGCGAGAGAAAGAAATTAACAAGAAATAACACTATCATTATTCAGCAGTTGAGTACATAGTTCTAACACTACAATCCTTTCCAGGGGCTGAAAAAAGAAAAACAGAGAATGAGAGAGGCTGTTAGCTGGAGGCAGCCTACAATAGCTCTTAAGAACTAGCCTCCATTCATTATTACTAAGAATGTATTTCAGTCCATGTGCTTATCTCCCTAATTCTTTCCCTTTTCTTTTGTTTGGTTTAATCACACATCTCATAAGATTTCACCAGTGTAGGAGGAAGTGTTGATAGATATCAAGTGGTATCTGTGCACCTGCATTCATATATGTGGGTATAAAATTGAATTAAGTAATTCTGATAGTTCATGAGAAGAATATAATGGTTTTGTTGTTGATTGTTTGCTTGCTTCAGGGGAAGTAGAGGTGGAGCCTATGTTAGGAGCATCTCTTCCTGTTTCTTTGATTGAGCTGTGGAGATTATGCTGATGGGTGCTTATGGCATCGAAAACAGTGCTCCAGATGGCATTTCTCTCCAAAATATACCTTGTCATGATTTCATTTTATTTTTTATTTTTTCTACTTATTTTTTAATATTTTAATTGCTATTTCAAATCAAATCAAATCAAATTTTATTTATCACATCAGTCATACATAGTATGAAATGCAGTGAAATGTGTATATGACCGCTCATGGCTGTAAGTAGTAGGGCATGTTTTTGTCTCGGAGCAGTGGCAGAGTGATCTTGGTTTAGGGGATATTTTTATTGAACCCCTGTCATGGTCGGATCACTCGCTCCTTAGGTTGGACCTCCGA
>JAEANM010007761.1:0-17492 GCA_017656035.1 Myanophis thanlyinensis | reverse complement strand
TCTCAGCCTGCTCGGCCAGTTTGGCCTTCTGCACCAGCTCGTTTTTATCCATGCTGATTTCTCTACAGAATGAAAAATATCAAAATATTATCAAATATCTACCAAACAAAAGCATTTGGCATTGAGTTTGTCTCTTAGCAAGGGCATGGACAGATTGTTTAGGCTCTGGTCTTGTATGCATGAAAAACCTATGTAATTGAACTTGATTAATCCAAAATGAGCATAAGATTGCAAACCGAGTTCCTATAATTTTGTCAGAATAGGAAGAAAATATATTTATTTTTTCTTCAGTAAAAATAGATAAATATTTTGGATCTCTGCAATTTTATAAGATCTCCAAACAAGGAATGCAAAGCATTCCCTTGAAAGCTTCAACCTTCTATCCCTAGATGATCCTGACTCTTTATTTCAAGCAGCTTTGCTATTTTGAGACATCCATTTTGGAAGTTTGCAATGTTAGGAATTTCATTGGACAAAGTCAAATTCTTTTTCAAATGAAACTCAAGTTACAGACAGTATCAGCTTTTTTACACCTCTTACCACCTTATACACAATTAAGGAAATTTTGATTGTTTATCATTAAATTTAAAAAGCATTAAATGTAACTGCTATATAGCTAAATCAAATAGATTCCAAACTGTTGGTTAAGATTATAATACAAAGCTATTACACTGGACAAAACTCAGGTCTATTTAAATCTCCTAAAATGAAGATGAAGGTCTACAATCTTTGACCTATACTAAGCAGTGCTGCTGGTTTGGGAAAAACTTTGGTTGTAATCTATCAGGATTTTAGTATCCCAAAGAAACCATTATAAACTTCCGTATTTTCTGATCTGTAATAAAATTTAATGCCAGATAATTCTAGAAGGGGAAAAATATTTAAAATTCAAGGGTGGCTGGGCGCCTCACGATAGATGGCTCACTTGGAAGGGATGATCGCCTACTTCTGCTTTTTAAGTGAAAGGGAACACGTTGTGTGTGTGTGTGTGTGTGTGGAGGGGGAGGAGAGAAAAACGGAGCAATTCCTTGTTAGGGGAGACGCCGCGAACCGACTGTATAAAATGGTGCTGCTCATGTGGCCACGGGTGGGTTGCTGCATTGACACAGCTCGGGAGGAGACCGAACGGCGAGGCTAAGCGCAACACACACACACACACAAAAACCCCCCGAACCCGACCGAGAGATGTGGGCGAGGAGGCCAAGATAAGCCAGGCCAGACTTCGGTCGGTCGGTCGGTGGGTCGCTCCCTCCTCGCTCCTCCCTGCGCCGCAACCGCCCGCCCGGCTCTGAAGCCGTGAAGCGCCTTGTCTGGGCTCTTTGTCATGGCGGATTCGTGTCAGAGCCCAGCCCACTTCTGTGCACGTTAATTCCCCCTCACCTCCGCCCCGCGCCGGGAGGGAGATGCAGCATCTCCGCCCCTGCAAACCGAAGAAAAGGGGAAGCCCAGGCGGCGCCTACCAGCGGGAGGACGGAGGAGACACGCCCGCCCACCTGCCTTCCTGCCCCGCTCCTTCTCTGCCCTGCGGCGCCATCCCGCCCGCCCCAAGGGGGCCTCTGCTACCGCCGCGATGAGCCGCTCCAACCCACCACCAACCACCACCTTCCCTCTGGCGCTCCTTCTCCCCCGCCCGGAGAGGAGGCGGAGGAGGCTGCTCCTTTCACGGCGGCCCCGCGGATCTTTTTATGCGGCGGCGAGGCGCGGATCGCACCGGTTGGCTGCGCCTCTTCCCCCGCGGGAGGCCACACCCTAGAAGCCACCCTGCAGTCACTCCGGGCCCGGGAAGGAGCGAAGGCCCCCGCCTCCCCAGGGAAGAGATGCGGGCAGGAATAGAGAAGCCACCCGACTCCCCAACATGGCGCCCTCACAGGGCACTCCTCGTTTTACGCCTTCCGCCGCCCTCATGGAGAGGTTGCTCGACACCCTCCCCCTCCCCGCCTTTCCCCTTCGGCAGCCCCGGGGTGAATAAAAGGGGGAGCCGGGCAAGCGAAGGGACGGGGGCCGCGGATCCTTCCCAACGCCGAGCCCCCCCCCGCCCGCCCGCCCGCTCCAACGCGATAATCGCCCCAGCGCTCCGGATGCGTGGAGAAAGGGGCACCGCCCCACGGCTTCACCTGCCACCGCCTCGCTCCGGGCAGAGGGGCTCCCCTCCCAAAGCCGCGCTACTTCCTCCCGCTCCCCACAAGGGGAGGCGCGGGAGGCTGCCCAGGCAGGTGGGGCCGGCCGCACCTGCGCGAGGGCTGAAGGAGAGGAGGCGCCCGCCACCGCCGCCAGAGAATGAATGGCTCTTTCCCCAGCAGGCCGCTCGGACGAGTCAGCCCAGCGGAGGGCCGGGAGCCGCCGCCCTTCTGCCCCAAGAAGAATGGGGCCGGCGAGCCACCGCCTCGCCCTCGTCTTCCCCTTTCCTCCCTTGCGGTCTCCTGTGCCCACTCAGCGGCTCCCGCTGCTGCCCCACCTACGGCTTCCGCAGCAAGGAAGGAAAGAAGGAGGGAGATCACAAGGCAAGGACGCCGAAGAGAAGCCTCCCGGAGGCCGTTACCTGCGAGGTCGAGGGGGTACCAGAGTCTCTAGGCGGGTGGACCGGCGCCGACTGTGCCTATATCGGAGCTCGCTCCGCTGCAGCCTCGCTCTCGCTCTCTCAGCGCCACACACAGGGTCTCCGCCAATCACCGCGTCGCAACGCACGGGCAACACAGAGCCATGACGTCAAACGACACCATGGCAACCGCGCGCGGGCACGCGCCTGCGCCTACACTTTCCATCTCTCCTCCGACCCACCCCGCGGTTTTCTCTTCCCTTCGCCTTTCTCCTCCCTGCCAATGCCAGGACTGCTCTAATCTAACCGCCGCCGGCGCGCGCTCGTTCGCGCGGCGTATCGGCCACGCCTTAACCCTGCTGTTACGCTGTCCCGACGACGGGGGACGCGCGTAGGCGCGCTCTAGATTCCACCTCCCCCCTTCCCCCCCCCCACACACACCCCACCTCCCCAGTCTACCGCAGAGCGTGTTCGCACGCGCATGCGAGAGGGCCGCGCCTCTTCCCGGCGCAGCCGGCAGGTCAGCTCCTGAGCGGGTTGGAGAAGGGGCAGCGGGGCTTCCGCTCTTGCCTTTTTTTTTTACGGGCCTGTAATCTCTTCGTTACCGGCTTCAACCGTTTCTTATTTTTTGATAGCGGAGGCAAAATGGACCCTCGCGCCGGGAGGCGACAGAAACGCCCGACGCCTCCTTTTCCCTCAGACGCGCGCGTGGCCACCGCTCGACTCTTTTTCCGGGTTTCCAGTCTTGGAGGCCTTGAGCCAAGTCTCAGTCATTCAAGGCCACGGAGGAAGTTCTCTCAGGTCCCTTTTCAGTGGTTTGCAATACTTGCTACATGTGTGAAAGGACAGGGAGGGAAAAAACTGCGGGCGTAGCGGGGAGGCTCAGGCCCAACGAACGCTGCGATCCGATTTACTTTTTAAAATTAAGCTGTGGAGCCATCTTGGGAAATGTACCGATCCCGGTACAGTATAGTGACCAAATACAAAAGGTGACCTTGGCCGCCTTCACTTGGTTTTTTTTTCCAGCCTTTTCTATATTCTGCATATGAATTTGACCCAAAGGATTTGGTATTCGTTGATGTGTGTCCGAATATTAAAAGTTCCAGCTTAAACTGGGTGTTTTGAAGAAATTACTAAAGTGCACTTTTGATGTTATTTTTGTGATAGAAAACGAAAGGAAATAATGCTTTTGAGCTGCATAAGTAAAAATACTACATATTTGAGAAGCAATGCACATTTACACTGCACATATCTAAGCACTAATTCATGCTGCCATGTAAATGATTAAATGTGTATAATGGTGTATAATATTTTGTTAGTTATCTCAGAGGATTTAAAAACGTTGAAGTGCTGTAAACTAAAGATCTTAATAAAATGGAAAAAGTAAGCTAAAAATGGACAGAAGTACTAATTAAACTCTTAATTTTAACAAAAGAATACCTGAAGTAGGTTTAATATTACAGCTTCCTAATGGATTCTTGTACACTTGTTATCATTTGTGAGAAAGGTCTGTTAAAAATGACATAAAGCTTTGAAAACAGATATTTGTTATCACCCAACTTTCGTTTGATGATAAGAGTGTATGCAAGTAAGACACAGCTGGGTTAACCAAGAATTTAAAAATACCATATATAAAGGTCCTTCATTGAAAAAGCTACCATACATATCTTTCTTCCTTTCTTTTCTTTCTTTATTCTTTATTAGCTAAGTGTGATTGGATACACAAGGAATTTGTCTTCTGTGCATATGCAATCAAATCATACTAGGAGACAATAAAATAAATAGTAAGGATACAAGCAACAAGTTATAGTCAGAATGGAGTGGGTGGGTGATGGAACGATCAGAATAAAAGTAATGCAGATTTAATAGTGTTGAGGGCATTATTTGTTCAGCAGAGTGATGGCATTCAGGAAAAAGCTGTTCTTGTGTCTAGTTGTTGTGTGCCGTGCCCTATAGCGTCGTTTTGAGGGTAGGAGTTGAAACAATTTATGTCCAGGATGTGATTGGTCCTTAAATATTTTCCCAGTCCTCTTTTTTGACTCCTGTAGTATACAGGTCCTCTGTGGAAGGCAGGTTGGTAGTAATTGTTTTTTTCTGCAGTTCTGATTATCCTCTGTAGTCTGTGTCTGTCTTGTTGGGTTGCAGAATCAAACCAGTTATAGAGGTGCAGATGACTGACTCTAATTCCTCTGTAGAACTGGATCAACAGCTCCTTGGATAGTCATCAGGATAGTCATAGACCATAAGCCCTTCATAAATGGTATTCATACCTCTTAATGTCTACAGCAAGTACTCCAATTTTACTTCATCCATATTAGTTGGAATTCAGATCCCAGAATTCCTAGCCAATGCAACCAACATGCCTAAAGACCAACAGATTGGTCAAAACACTATCTTGTAGAAAGAAATTTAGTAATCATTTCATTTCTAAGTTCTGCTGGCACCCAGGTACTTTGAATACAGTAATACCATTTTAGTTTCCAAACATGTCAATATTTAGTTTCCATTTCAGTCCTGGACAAATGTTTAAAGTAGAAAATATTGATTTAATAGATTGTCAAAAAATTGGGAGATTGGGGACTTTGAAGCCTGGTATTGTATTTCTTATTCCACGATGATAGTATTAAAATGATACTTGCTTAAAAGAAGAACTCTTATTTGCTGTTCATTTGCTCAAGAAGTGTAATGTTCGTAGATAGGCCTATTTTCTTTCATTCAGTGTTACAGTAAGCTAACAGAAAAGGAAAGAAGAAAATGATGTATTTCATAAAGAATGCCTGAAGTGATTTGGTTATATGTCTTCATCAAAGATAAGAAATCCATGTACCTTTTTTGGGCCCCTGAAAAGGAATTTAATCAAGAATGCGCTTTTAAAATGAATTGAAAATGCACCAATCATAAAGAAACCTCTTTTCTTTAAGCAAAGGCATTTAAAAAACGTTGAATATTGTAATATTTTTAAAATCTCTGCTTTCTAGCATTTTCCTTAGCTCCTCTGAATGTGTGAATGCCATTTATATAAAGAGGATTCCCTCTTCTTGCATTTCCCTAGCACCTAGCAAATTACTGAGGAATATAGTTCTTAACAAATAGCAGCACCATTTATTGATTTAGAGCAGGGGTGTCAAACTGGTGGTCCATGGGCCAGATACATCACGCACAGGCTGCCCACCCCAGCTCCACAAAGAGAAAAAATCTTGTAGAATGTCACGTGGTGGCAATGGAACGCCACGAGTTTGACACCCGTGATTTAGAGTAAATGTCACTAACTTCCATCGGATAATGTTGATGATGTTTTAGACAATTATTCTTACCAACCTGCACAATTTTCTCTGAAAATATGTTATTTTTTCATCCTTATGTTATGATCCATTCCTCAGGAAAATACACTTCTAGTGTTACACTTGCCTTAAATTATCTTTTCTCATATATGTTTGTATCTTAAGGGAGAGGTGTCATACCTGGGCTGCATGAATCTAGATGCCCACTGGATGGAAACAAAGATACACAGGAAACTTTAATATACTGCCATCTTGTGGCTAACTGAATCTAAGTGTGGTGACCCTACTTAAATGTCAATATTGAGAGAGGAGAAAATCATGGGCTGTCCCATAACCCCACTGGAGGAAATAGCTAGATCCCGCTGTCTCAACAGAGTGAGGAAAATCCTCAGGGATGACTCTCACCCAGGACAGCACCTCTTCATACTCCTACCATTGGGCAAAAGATACAGAAGCATAGCCAGCTGGACAAATAGGCTGAAAAATAGCTTCTATCCATGGGCCATCCGACTTCTAAATGCCACATAACACCACGACTAGTCTTGATACAACAGACTCACAGTGCCAGTGCAACATGCAATATGTACATACTGGTGGAATAATGTGTGTATATGTGTGTGCTCTGATGAAGGGGACGAGTGAGTCCCCGAAACGTTAGTTATAATAAATCATGGTCTATGACAGCGTTTCATCTCCTTTTACACCCCCCCCCCTTTCTGTATGTGGAAATGTATGTGGAAATGTGCCATCCCGGACATTTCCTGGGGTTAGGGATTTGTTTCTAAGTCGAGTTGTATTCTGTATTTGAATGTATTCTGTGCTTTGTGTGATCGTACCGATGGAGGCATTTTTTTTCAGACATTTCATTACTCAAACTACATAACATCATCAGTGCCAGTAGAGAGAGAGGTTTATTCTCGTTTTATAGTCTAGTGTTTTGCCCTGTCAGTATTGGTGGGAGTGCTCTTAGGGATTCTTTGGTTGGGCTGTTTACCGTTAGCTTGTTTGGTAGTTTCTTGATTGGGGTATTATTTGCTTCTTGATTTTAATCTAATATTAATCTTGGAGTTAATCTCTTCCCATCTGGATGTTTGATAGTTTAGTTTACTTTGTCATTGCACCTTGTACAATGAAATTAAGTGCCATCTTCAGTGAACATAACCACAAAATAAAACACAGACACACTTGCTGTGTGATTGCTGATGAAGAAATATTCTGGCCTAGTAGAGTGCATCCATGAACACCAACTAGCAGAAGAAATTATGAAACCATAGTTCCAACTGGGAAATTAACCATCCTAGGCGAAGTCCCAAAAACCCTGGAAGCCCAGCACTGACAAATCAGCCATCAACAGGCGCATAGACATAAACAACTTCTTTTTACTATTCAAAAGAAACAATCAGCAAGCCAAAGTGAGAACAAAAAGACCAGAACTCTTCCTTATCAAAGTCAACACCCAGATGAGCAGAGATTAATACCAAGATTAACATTAGACTAAGAATTAAGAATCAAACAATACCTCAATCAAGGAACTGCCAAACAAGCTTGCAACCAAAAAATCGTCAAGAACACACAAGCCACTAGAGCAAGGGTGTCAAACTCGCGGCATCATGGCAGTGTCACGTGACGTATCAGGACTTTTCCTCCTTTCATTAAACTGGGCACGGGTGGGGCCAGCACATGATGCATCTGGCCCATGGGCTGCGAGTTTGACAGCTCTGCACTAGAGTATAAAATGAGAGCAAACCCCACTCACTACTAGCATTGATGATGTTACCTAGTTTGGGTAATGAAATGTCTGCAAGAAAACAACCATGCTCAGACCATAAAGATCCCTTAAATGTCAGTGGATGGGGGAAAAACTGACTGCTATCTAGATAATTTATTTGCAGTTCTGCTTTCTACTGTCTTATGATAATCAGATACACATAATAGAAATTTGAATTGCAAATACAGGAAACTGCCTTGTAATTGGACTAACTAGGAATATATATTGGACAAATGTTGTTCCTATCTGGTTTTTTTTAATGTACCAAAGGTTAAACCTAGTCTATTACTTTGCACTCTATCTCAGACTTATACTTCATTGTATTATTCTGTAAAATACTTAGTAGCTGCTTATTAACTATATGTACTCTTACATTGATAAAGAACTAATGCAGACCGTAATTTCAGTAAAAAAAAAAAGTAACTCCAGGCATACTACTCTCTTAATTACATTTCCAGGAAGTTAGATTGCATAATAATTTTGTTGGCTCAGTTCTTCATCCATTCGTATGGGAACAATCTCATAACATATGTAAGATTGCAGAATTTTCTGCCTCAGGATTGAGGTCATGCTGTACCAAATAGTCTCAGTGTTTGCTTCAAGCTACCAGAGTCTTCTGATGCACCTAGCCAATGAGCATTTTTTCTTGCTTGTTATAAGTTAGCCATATACATTTATTTCATTCACTTTTCTTGAAAAAGATGACATTAAAATCTTGCCCTGAACATTAAAGACAGCAGGCTGAACAGTTGTTCAGTAGTGTTTGATTCTTCAAGCCCTAATGGACATCAGCTTGCTAAGACTGTCAGTAATTGCTTTGAATTTTTGTAAACTCATGTTTGTTTCATGAGGACCATACAATCCTCTACATCAGGGATGTCAAACTCAATTTCACTGAGAGCCACATCAGGGTTGTGTTTGACCTTGGGGGCCCAGGATGGGCATGGCCAGGGTGGACATGGCCAGCTTGATGTCATTCGTGTCAGAGGCGCCTCTGGTGGTCCAAACGCTCTACCAGAAAAATGGGCTCTCGAACCTCCTTCAATCCTCTATCATTGAAAACAGAGCTTGGGAGGGATGCACATAGTCTCCCGAGCTCTGTTTTTGCTGGTAGAGGCACTGCAGGCCAGTCCTCCACTGTTTCCAGGGTGATCCCATGAGCCAGATTTAAGCACCCCGCAGACCAGATCGGGGGGCCGGATCTTGAGTTTGATACCCCTGCTCTACAGTATAAACATTCTTGTAAAAAAAAATGGAAAGCAAAGTAATGCAAATAGATATTAGAAAAGACAAAATCTGTAAATAACGTGCACATTCAAATCCCATGGAAATACAAAAAATGGATCACATTGATCAATTCCCCCAAATAAGATATATTTGCAATTGTTGTTTAATCTATTAATTTGTTTAAAATCTTGATAAAACAGATTTCAAAATATGCTTACAAATTGACAATTAACATACATCTTATTCTGCCTAACTAAAGTTGAAAATAAGACTGTAATCTTAACTATTGGAAAGCAGCAAATTCTTATCCATTTTGAAAGAAGGTGTTATGCACCCATAATCAGGAGATTCAAGCAGTTCAAATGGGTATAAAGATTTATTGTAAGCTTAAGCTCTCTACAAGAATCTGAACTGCAATTTGACGGTAGATAAGGAATTTGTGGTAGGCTGGACTTAGATCTCTTGCAGGCACGAAGGGATTCATGACTCATAACGCATTTGGCCCATCCCTCAGGCTCAGCGTAGTCATCTATATCTTCCAGTTTTTGCCCATCAAAATGGAAACCACTTTTTACTTGTGTCAGAAAGCAGCACCTCTTGTGACAGCCTTGATAAAACCTAATGCTTTATAAGGTATTTCTGTGTAACAGTGAGTGTGAAATCTGAATGTAGAATACACAGACTTTCAACATTGTATTGATACATCTCTGAGAAGGATATTAATGAGGGAGAAGAGCATTAATGAGCTTTAGCTAAGAATCTTGTTGGTTTTACACAAATGATGTCAAACGTGATGAGAAATACAATTGGACAGATGTTACTGCAATCATTGTCTGTTACCATTTTCCCTTAAACTAATTGGCCCATATGGAAAGAAAATGGAGGACAAACTAGAATTTTAGCTAGTATAGCTGTTTATACATGTAAGACCACCAGACATTGATCTACAAAATGTTTTCAAATTAACATGTGAAACAGTCCATGGATAGGTTAAATACAAACTAATGGGATCGGGATAATAGAATGAAAAGAAATCCAGATGCTTACAAATATTTTCTCTATGGTAAGTAAATGAGAGCACTAATACTTTTCTCTAAATCTACTAAGAAGGAAGAGAATACTTTCCATTTCTGCAGATAAATGTATTAAATAATATCAGTGTTTCAGCAATTAAAATAGTTGTTACTAGAAGTTTTCAGAAAGGAATGTTGTGATTGGCAGATTTTCTGAGAACTGAAAAAAGAACTTGAAAAGATGACCTCACTGTCATAAAACCTGCCAGTGATTGAAAGCCATTTGTTTCTAAATTTAGTTTCGTTGACCCTTATCTATACAGAGTCTATCCATGGACTGTCCATGCTGTGTGTGATTTTTATATCTGAATACATTTTATATCCAAATAAATACTGATACAGAAATTAAGAAAATACTTTCTAATTGGATGATACGGATTAAAAGCATGAACAAATGGAAAATTGGTGCATTCTTCTTAGACCAAAATTGGGCTGTCCCTCCTTTGTTTCATGCATTCTATTTTCCTTCATTCTTCCATTTCCAAATCTCTTGCACAAGAAAATATCTGATAATTTATTTCACTGATATTTCTAAAAATATTAAGGGAAAAATTATTTACCTAGATTTTGAATTGAAACTAAAATGAAATATAGGTAGAAAGCTCAGAAGTACTACCTGAATATGAAGTACAGGTAGAAAAAAAATAGCAGAAATATTACATGATATTAACCAAATGTAAAATTATTTTACTGACAATGGCAGTAAATATTTCAGGTTCTTAGTGAAGTTCACTCAAGGTCTCAACAGAAATGTTAAACAACCTAATAATGACAATCTCTTTCAGACTTAATTACAATTACGAGATAAATGATTGTTCCAGAAACATGCTACATTTTAGGTACATTTATTTCAGAAAAAAAAAGACACTCAACTGGGATATACTTTAGAATGAATACTTTAAAATTACTCTGGACAACATATTTAATTACAGGGCCAGAATCATACATCCTGAGCAGTGAACTTTGTTATAATTATGATTACTACCATTAATCATGTATCATATATATCTTGCTGCCTCCCCAAACAAAATATTTAGGATCCACATTTAAGTTATAATGTGAATAACAATATCATATAATAAAATGTTTCTTTGGCTTGTTCATGCTTATCTTTACTGATCACATAGCACCAAGATTGCCATCTTGCCCATCCCACTAACAGTACAAATCCAAACTAATCTGTTTAGCTGTGTTCCATTCTTGGGAAAGTTGAAGAAAGCTGTTATTAAGGAAAGTCTATAATCTTGCTTATGTGAGACCAATCTTCTTCTTGAATTCAATGCAGGCTGCATTTGTACTGTGTTCTAGAACGTATGCCTCTTGTTCTAGAGTACAAATGCAAAGCTGTGAGGATTGGAACTGTACTTGTGTAATATTTTACAAACTAGTTACATAGTCATGGCACATCAAATATTTGCTAATAAAAAAACTGGGTAAATAAATCATTCCCTATATGCCTAAGAGCAATACTTAGTACAAGTCATGCCGGAAATAAAATTGAGCAATCTTGAACTTTCTTCACACCAACTGTATGTCTTAAAAGTTTGAAATTTTGAAAGAGGTTTTCAGTAACTTGTTCGTTCTCTCCAGTGTGGAAAGCATAGAGATTCAAAGGCAACACAGCCTTTTCAAGAATGTAACTAATAAAGGTTGAGGGATCACTCACCAAGATGTGAATTATGGTATCAGATAAGAAGGAACACTCCATAACCTAAAATGCATCAATTTTCATTCCATCTCTGCCCTTTGGAGTGGGGGACATAGTTGGAGTTTTGAGATCAGATGTATGCTCTCACATAATGGTTCCTTGAGGAGCAAATTGCCCATTCACTAAATGGCTGCCAGTGGAGGGGCAGTCACAAAGGATCAGTATACTAGTCCTTCCGTCCGTCCTTCCTTCCGTCCTTCCTTTTCCAAGCCTCCTCCTCCAATCTTCAGGACACCAACTTATCTTTGGCCTATTTCCAGGCAAGCAGAGACAAGAAAGCACAGGGTGCATTGTTTTTATTTTTGAAGAAAATGTGGCCGTTTGGAGTCAGAAGACTTTATGAAAACTAAGAAGATGCTAGAGATGGTTGTTGTGCAGAAGGCAAGCTTCCCATTTAACAAGAAGTAATTAAAAATGTGTAAAAGCCCAGGTGAGGCAGGCAGCCCGGAAGGTACCAAGGGATCCATCCATCTGTTCTTGCACTGATCCCTCTGTAATATTTATGAATGAAATGGTCAAGGTAGTATTTTGTGAAATACGTTTACTGTGCTCTGCATCACTGAAATGACACTGTAAAAGAAAGTATTTGCTGGAAGGGATGATAACATGCACATATTTATATCTTTGTATCACCAGTGTGCTACATTGTATGTTCCAGACAAGGGGCCTCTTTGAGGAAGTGCTCTGATCTAGTGGGAAAACTTGCCAGCCACTCAACCAAGGAAACCTGCTGTTCAATTGCTGTATTGAGAAACATCAGCTGGCCAGCAAGCTAGGATGCCTGCCAAAACAACCTGCAGCAGCTTGTCTTAAGCTGGAACTACTCAAACTATGAGTAGGCTTTGCACATGTTGGCCAGCCACGTGCCCCTTCTTGGCTTGTGGGACACCCAAAAGACTCTGGATAGTGGCTGCAGCTGCATTTCTGCTGTGAAGATTGTAAAGTTATGCTTAAGCAGACTTGGGGCTACCGTGCAGGCCAAAACTTTTGTTTTAGATGTTAGTATACTACATTGGGCTAAGGTATGGCTAAACTATGGTTTGCTGAATAAGCCACAATTGGCTGGCTGCCATAATATATGCTTTAACAGAATAAGACAGTTGGAAGGGACTTTGGAGGTCTTCTAGTCCAACCTTCTGCTCAAGCAGGAGACCTTACAACTTTTCAGACAAATGGTTGTCCTTTCTTTTAAAAGCCTCCAGTGATAGAGGAACCACAACTTCTAAAGGTAAGCTGTTCCACGGATTTATTATTATTGCCACTTCCTCTTGTCTTGCCTGATTCTGGTGTTCTGTCCATGCGATGAACTGAGAAGAACTCGTCCGTCTGGATAGCGTGGTCTGGCACCATTGGGTTTAGCCACGTCTCGGTGAAACAGAGCAGGTTGCCGTCTCGAATGTCTCTCCAGACTTTTATTCTGGCCCTGGGGTCATCAAATTTGTTCTCTATGAACATAAACCCAAACCAAGCATGTCATAATATATAATAGGTGAATGTGCATTCTGGTCTATTGTTTCACAATTAAAGTCACAAACTTCCTCATCAGCAAGGAATTCCAGAGACATGGAGGCTAAAGTTCTTTGATTTTATCCCACTTTTCTCCTGGGAGCTGGCATTTAGGGCACTCTCCTCCATTTTTTCCCAGCAACAATTACCTGAGAAATAGGTTGGGTTGAGATAAAGTAGGGTGACCATATTTGATAGCCAAAAAAGAGGACGGGGGGGGGGGACGGCATCGGGGCGTCGGCATCAGTGTCGGGGGGGGCGGCGTCGGGGGAGGCGGGGGCTTCCCTTCACCGGAAATTGACCGCAAATCCAGACTCGGCTGAGAAGCAAGAAGCTTGTTCCGACGACGCAGGGAAGGTGCTTTTCTCCATTTGCCCGGACATGACATCGCCACTTTTACGTCCAGTCCGGGGCGTCCGGGTAAATTTATAAAATGTATAAAACCTGCCCGGACGCCCCGGACAGGACCTAAAAAGAGGACATGTCCAGGCAAAAGAGGACAGTTGGTCACCCTAAGATAAAGTGACTAAGCTCCAAGTCACCAAGCAGGCTTCCATAGCAGAGTATGGATTTGAATCTGAGTTTCCTCAGTCCTAGCCTCATTGAACCACTGCACTAAACTAGCTTAATGGGGCTTTCTGTTTATTTTCAAATTGCAAGCCTAGTTTATGACCCCAAAAGGCAATTCAATTCATGGCCTTATTCAGAAAAAAAAGGCAGCATTCCAAAGCAGATTTGACTTAAAGAATTCACCTCTCTCTGCTTTCTTTTTATTTCCTGAATCAAAACTGCAGTTTTTCTCACTACACACAGAGCTAAAGGAGATTACGTCATCCTTTGCTAAGAGAGAAGGTATGTTCACAACCCCCTTCTCTGATTAGCTTTTCCTAAGCAGAACATTGCAGAATAGCCCTCTATCCAGGAGCAATCTCCTAACAATTAGCTCTCACTGAGAGGCATAACTTTAATATCTTGGACAATTAACATTCCTTCCTCAAGTCAGACTCCAGTCAAGAATTATCCCGAAGGCAAATCACACTGGTAATCTTTGTTAATACCAACAGCAAAGCTCAGAACAATGTGTTATTGTTACAAGTGGCTGCATTAGGAAGTTTGGGTGGGAAGTTACTTTGGAGAACAGGACTAACTCAGTGAATTTCATTGAAAAAATAAATCAGCAAGAACCAGTGGGAAGCAATTGGGCTAGGACCCCGGTAGTTCAGATTCACATTTTTATTCAGCCACGAAATTCACCAAATTTCATGTATCCTGCTTGCTATAAACTTCTCAATAATCAGACATAATATATTTGCACACAGTGCAAAGCCAAAGCCATACAAATAGGTAAGATTTTGGCTTAGCGGCCAGCCAAATATTGTGAGTCAGTTATGTGAAAGAGAATTGGATGAAAGGCATTTAAAATTTTTTGAAATGGTCATTCAGTAACTTATCCAGGCTTTATGAAACTACATATTTGTTTCCTTGAGGTCAGTCAGTGGGATGTTAATAGGTTAAATTTATGATGTACTAATTCTAAAACTTAAATGTGCGTTGTATGAAGCCCCAGGCCTGTTTCACTCCCTTCGCTCAGTGGAAAGAGTAGTGCTACCCAAGATAAATGATTTATCATGATTCAAAATTCAATCCTTTATTGTCAATGCACAACATGTGTGAAGTGAAATTGAATGAGCCTCCATTGATAGAATCACACAAAGCACAGAAACACAGAATACATTCAAATACAGAATACATCTCCAGATTTATAAACAAATCCATAATCCTTAACCCTTATCATAAGGTTTCAGATGCAAATTTTGAAGGATTCTGAGAATGGAGATAACAAAAATGGACTATCAACAATGTCTGGTCCGAGTTCAGTTCTTGAAGGAGAAGGCAAGATAGGATAGGATGTAACAAAGCAAATAGCATGAACAATGTGTAGTATTTAGTTATAAATTATGCCTCAGATTGCACGGAGCTGTTAATTGCTTTTAACAATTCTCAAGATGGAATGGACAGGAATTTAACATTAGGAATAGCAACAAGTTAGAGGCACTGGTGTCCAGTTTGTCAAAAGATAGAATTAAAATACAACCAAGCAGTATTTTGAGGGTCGTGGTGGCTCAGTGGTTAAAATGCAGTATTGCTAGCCTGCAATTCTGCCAACTGTCAGCAGTTTGATTCTGACCATCTCATGGTTGATTCAGCCTTCTATCCTTCTGAGATTGGTAAAATGTGGATCCCGATTGTTGGGGACAATATGCTGACTCTGTAAACCATTTAGAGAGGGCTGTAAAGCACTATGAAGTGGTATTTAAGTCCAAGTTCTATTGCTATTATGAAGCATTCTTATCTAGGCCATGATGGCTGAGGTAGCTAGGAGTTAGTAGTTCAGCAATATTCCAAGGGTCTTCCATTTCCCAGCTAGCTCATTTATATTTTCAGGCTATGTAATGTTTTGATCTAAAAAATAAGGAACTTTGGCTCATTTCTCTGGAAGAGATGGAGAAGCTCCTATTCCATCAGGACATCTCGAAGTTGGTCTTCCATCTTATTTCATTTTTCTGGTTTTATCCCTTTATTTTGAGACAACTAAATATACTCAGTCCTTATGGACTGGCTGGCCCTTACTCTATTCTTTTGGATCTCTTCCCTTACAAATTCTGTAGGGGAGCCAGTCCCACATGAATGCAGAAGGAAAGATGGTGTCTTTTGCAAAAACTGATTTGGTTGAATGATAGGAGAAATTTCCTAACAGGATAAGCTTAGCACTACTAGAAGGATGTGGCAGCTCCCCTTCACTGGGTGTGTTCAAGCAGAGCCTGAAAATCTATAAACATATATAAGAAGTGGGATGTGTATGTTAAATAATGACTCATGGATCATTTTACCAAACTAATACAGTTTCATCAAACAAGCATCACAATGCAAAGTGATACAAGTATGTAAGTAATCTCATTTCTATGAGGATGTCATGATGTACACAGTGCCATTTTTATGTCATTGTGTTTTGTTACAGATGTCTCTATGGACATCCACCTCTCATGGATAATTTAATTTGGATTCCTGTTTGGAGACAGCTGTTCTAAATGGCTTTACCCAATTCTCTGATTCTGTATTTTCTCAGGAAAACCACTTTGGTTATAGCTTGTCAGCCCTTACCAATTGAGTTTTCAATTACAGCAAGCGTGGACCAGCACAGGTCCGCGGCATACCAGCAACTAGTCCGCACAAACAAGTGAAGCAACTCCCGGGGATTTGGACAGCATGCAAAATCACACCCCCTTCGGTCCGTGGAAAAAGCCTTTCTCCTTGGAACCGATCCCTGGTGCCACTGAATTAGAAGGAATGATATAAATGTTGGCCTCTCTTGGGAGTATCTGTAGGTTTCCTAGCTAAGGGTTTTCAAAAAACAGGAAGAATCAAGCAACTCGGTTGCCTTGTGAAACCCTTGCACAGATTTATTCTTCCAAGCAAGTCCCCTTTAGGCTGGCTGACCTTTAAGCTGTTCAGAACCTTTAGGCAGAACAGCTGGGTAATTATCAATTCTGTTTGTTGTTAATTTTCAAAACAGGAGTGTAATTTTTCAGCTCTTCCCTAGATGCTGTGGATGCAGTTCAGGTTATTTTGAAGTGATTCCAGTGAAAATGGACATAAAAGGGCTAAGCTAAGACCTGATAAGTATTAACTCTATGCTACCTGAATTTTGCTTCCTACTCATAGAAGATATTAGGAAATCCAAAGAAAATGGAGAAAAGATGTTTCCAGGACATTTGTTTTAAGCCTCATGAGAATGAAAGGACATTATATTAGAAAAAAATTAAGGGTTGCTGATCAAAATCTTTTACCTGGGTTCACATGATACAGTAAATCACAGTTTAATAATAATTCATGGAATAATTCAGAAGTCGTTGGATTCAGACATGCGACCAAGTCGTAAAGATGGGTCACATCACAATGGCTATATTTGCATAGCACATGAAGCCAAAACCAAATAAACAATATAGTTTACCATGTGGTATGACTACAACCATTATGTAGTTTGTTTCTGACTAGACTACTATATCTATCATTCAAAATGTTGTCCAAGTGATTTGGAGGATATTAGCCGTGAGGTTTCAGCTTTGAGTTGGTTTCTTTAACCATTTTCTACCTGGTCTATGGGGATTCTCAGTCATCCAGGTCATGGTTATCCCAAAGGTGCTTTTTCAAGAGGCAACTGGAATTTCTGGTTTTTCTTTTTGCCTCCAGAAGTTGGGAATACTCCAATACTGGAAGTTTTAAAGAAGAGATTGGACAACCATTTGTCTGCAATGCTATAGGGTTTCCTGACTGAGTACGGAGTTGGACTAGATGACCTCCAAGATCCCTTCTATTCTATTCTATTCTATTC